>ML681984.1:53079167-53378574 GCA_007922195.1 Podocnemis expansa
CAGATTAATAACTGAAACATTGAATATATAGATAAAAGCGGCATTGTGATCAGATGGTTTAGAAATTGTATCAGATTCAAATTGTTCAAGAGGGCAGCTGTGTTCATTACTTGCTATTCAAAAACCTTTGGGTCAGTGCCTGGATTAAATGTGAAACCATTAAATACAGTTCCTAACTAAGCCAGTCACACTGGATAATACTAAGACCATAAATTCCATTATATGCAGTAGTTACTGAATTGATAAACTGCATCTAATGATTGCTAACTCATCCCTAATAACATTACAATATTTGGTAGAAGAACTCTCTAAAAAGGGAAAGTTTATTGCAATGACATAAAATCAGTATAATTATCAGATGAATGTCATAATTCTACGATCATTGTGATCACATTATTGTAGTCAAATGACATTTAATAGCATTCAGTTACACAGTTTTAATAGTAATAAAGGTATCACTGAATTTGATAATATATACAGAAGCATTAACTAGTGTAGACTTTACTTAAGTAACTATTTTAATTCCAAGGAAATGTGTGTATATGTCCCTAACTAATTAAAATATGATATTACTTAACAACTTGAACATGGCCTCTGAGTGAGATTTTCAGAAATGCTCAGCAATGATCTAACTCAGTACTATCTGTGAAGTCAATGGTAAAACTCCAATAGGCTTCAATGGAAGCAGAACAGGCCAACACTCTGTAAATTTGAAAAATCATACTCATATTTGTCAAGTTTCAAACAAAACCATAAAGCTCTTTAAGAAATACAAGCAATTCTCTCTCTGGGATTCCTACAATTCATTTTGGCAAAAGAGTGAAGGAAGAAGCATTGTAGTTGGAGATGAGAGCTACTCCAGCATTGAAGGAGTGATACCAGCAGCTGCTGGGGTCATCAAAGAAAAGCAGGGGTTGATAAGCACCAACTGGAGCTGCACAGGGAAAGCAGAGGCAAGGACAACAATAGCAGAAGAGGAGCACATAGCAATCACATGGGAAAACAACAGGGAAGCCCAGAAACAGCAATAGTCTTGTGAGCCAAATTATGTGGTAACAAATGCAAACCCCTTCACATTTTGCATGTTTCACAGATATCTAGAGACAGCAGCAGGAAGGGCTAGTATCCATGATGGTTAACAAGACAAGAGGAACAAGGACTAAGTCTACACTAGAGGCCTCAGTTAAGTCAAATTAATAAGGTCAACTTAAAGTCAGCTTTATGAAGTTGACTTAGAGAGGCCCCATTTGTTTAAATCGACTATATAAAGTCAATTTAAACGGCTCTCCTGCCTTAAGTTGACTTTATTAAGTCAACTTTAAAGGGCATATTTTGTTAAGTCAACTTAATAAAGTCGACTTAACTCTTAAAGTTGACTTTAAAGGTGCGAATTATTAAGGAGACTTAAGCAAGTGCTTAAGTCAACTTAATGAACTCCAAATGTGGCCAGGGAGTAGCTTAAATTGACTTAAGCCTGGTTGTCGACTTAAGCCTCCAGTGTAGATATAGCCAAGGTTAGCAGAGGGGAAGCAGAAGCAGGGTAAAGGAAACAGCAGCAGAGAACAATGGGTGCAGGCAATTAGGGAGAAAAGGGGTCAGAAACCAGGACTAGATCTGTGAATTATAGCAAAAAAAAAAAAAAAAACCCAAAAAAATTAAGGGAGCAAATTTTGACTAACACAGATAGCTGAGTTAGTAAAACCATTTACTGCTATGGGGCTAGTGATGTCACCAGTGGAATCACAGCACAGTATAACATTATATAACTGTAAATACAGTTGCCTAGTTACTTTTTCTATAGTCAAGTACGCAATGCAAAACAGATTTATTAAAAAGAAATTTTTTCTGCCTTTTCTTTATTTTTCCATTTCCTTTCCTTGTTGTCTTCCTTCCAATAATCTGAAGCTTTTCATGAGCTTTATGTCCATTGTGGATTGAATACATATGTGAAGCAAATTCCTTCCTCCCTCCAGACCCCAGTTCTAAGGATTTCAGTAACACAATGTTTGAACAGCACTATAACCCCAAAAAACATGTCACCTCTACACCTCTCTTTAGCTGTGAAAAGCTGTTAACTGACAGGTTATGCAGGATCTTCCATTCCTCTGAGCCTCATTTTAAAAGTAAGTGCCACTTTTACATAACAAGTACAACTGGATGTTCATTTGGGCAACACATTGGAACAGATTCTCCAGGAATACATGCCCTGGATATTCATTGGAATGTTTTATTTTGGTCTCAATTTATACATTGATCCTATGAACACAAGCTCAATACATAACAGAAACCAGTTTCATAGCCTCTTTAAAGAGCAAATAATTAACCTGCAAATGAGACCGTATTGTTTTACTATAGTTTATTGGGTTTTGATGCTTAAAGGCATTTTTTCACTGTTTTCAATGCCCTCTTTTATTCAGTTTTCATCATATATCCTCTAATGACCAACATATGTTTGAGTCATTTTTCAGAAACTTAAAATCACTAGTGGGAACACTTTCATAAATCACCCTGCTATCTGCTAAATATTCCTGAATGCAATTCTAACAATTAAATTTTGTTGCTCTGCAATGTTACATTATGTGAACACAAATGAACTGTATAATTCAAGACACATCAAACCACAAATTAGTGAGTTTAGAAAGAGCTAGAGATAAGTACTCCTCACAGTGGTTGACTTGACTCTCCTTTCTGCATTTCCAGAATAGCAAACATTTGGTCATTTCAGAATGATTTGGGATCTTGTTAGAATACCTCTTTGAAGTGAAATTATAGCATAACTGAACAGTTCAATATATTAAATTATATTACATGTACTGCCCTTGAAATTCACACAGAACTACTGTTTGCATCAGTGTCAGTTCACACACATCAAAGACCTAAATGATGTGCTACACAGAATACAACCCATGAATAGGCCATCCTGTGCTAAAAATCCTGCAGACCGAGAAATGTTCCAGTCATCCAGCAAATGCCAGCAATTAGGCCATCAGGAGTTTTTGCTTCAGTGGATCTGTTACATGTATAGACTCACTGGCCAAGCCTACAGCCTGTTTGTGTGTGAATTCAAGCGAAAAGACCCAACATAGAGCTCTGTTCTTCCTGTGGGTCATGGAATAAAGTCCACCTGCCTGGGCTTGCAACAGCCTGGCCACCCACCTAGCAGAAAGTATATTTTTGCTATGTTTGGGTCTTTCTGCAGGTACATGGTAGAGGCCCAGGGTCGGCATTTGATTCTGATGGTAACATTTTTAACATTTCATGTATCTTTCATATAGCATATAAATACCGTTCATTCTTTTGGGAAGTGCCCACTCTCTAAAACCTCTATGGCTACATCTACATCTGCTTTTTTCGTTTGGACCTGCTAGTCCAAACTAAAAAAGTCCAAGGTAAGTCCGAAGTAGCCTCAGGCTAGTTCAGACCAACCACAGCTTTTTAGTTCAAACTAGCCACTCATCCTAGTTCAAACTAACTTTTTAGTTTGAACTAGTAAGCATGGCTATTTGAATTACTAGCTTAGTTTGAACTTTTTTAGTTTGAACTAACCATTAGTCGATGTCTACATCACGCTAGTTCAAACTTATAGAGTAAGGCAGCTTAGAAGCTGTGCCTAGGGTAGGGGCTTGAGCAAGCTGGTGCTGTACATTACTTGAAAACCCCTAAACATAGAACCTGGCCCTTGTTCTGCCAGCTCACCCTGGCAGAAGGGTTACATAAAATTTGAACTAAGCGCTTAGTCCAGACTAACCAATCAAACTTATTAGTTCGGACTAAACTTTGCTTAGTCCAAACTAAGAAATTTCTGAGTTCAAACTAGGCAAAGCCTAGTATAGACATGGACTAATCGGCTAGTGTAAACATAGCCGATGGATCTAACTTCTACTAAAATGTTATAAATTCCAAGCCAATGCATATCCTGAAATTTTACATGAACGCTGAGGACTTGTGTGGTTTTTTTTAACTCCCCGAAGAGGAGAGGCAAGGGGAAAACAGAAGAAAGAAGAAAGAAAAGTAATGTGGTAAAAAATAAGGCCCCACTCCTGCACTAAAAACTAAATAGGCACATCCCTGAACAGCTGAAATCAAGGGTGCTATATCTTCAGTCTTATTGACATCAGCCATGCTGTGGTGAGGTTCTCAGTGTGCAATTAAAGCCTAGAGAGAAAAGTGGGAGGAAATGAAGTTAAATTAAAGTCAGTGGATGATCAATATCAAACCCCTTTCCAGGTACTAGAGTCTAGCATGAATGCTGTTTGCTACGCAGGAGCAAACTCCTCAGAACTAAAAGATAACCATCCAATATATAGACCCCCTCACTCTATCCATTTAAATCTTAACAGTCACTGGATTTGGTATATATAAATCTTCCTTAGACCTACCAAATCCAATTTGATATACATCATTTTATGCTTAGATTTTATATTTATGATATGTGTCATTTTAGGTTTCAAAAATATTGTGAAACTGGTTTTAAAATAGCCCATAAAGTGCTACTATTTTTCAGTAGAACAATGAGAAAAATTGAGTCTCAGTGAAGCTCTTCAGTTTTCTTATGCTAGAGGTTGCATATAGAGTAGAGCTAACTGAATAAACTTAACAGAATAATTTATTCAACACTTTTTGCCCAATTTTTGCATAAATTTATAGGATGTTCCTTTATTACTTGCTCAGTCTGTCACCTGATTCAGAGCTCACTAAAGGAAATTGGAAACTTGGCACAGACTTCACTAAGAGTTTTCCTTATAGAGCTGGGCATATAGGTTATGTCTACACTAGCAAATTAGTCTGCATTAAGGAGGCTTAATCTGGACTAATTTAATCATTGTTTACACCAGGTTTTGCCTAGTTCGAATTAAAACATTTTTAGTTAGTTCAAACTAACCACTTAGTTTGAACTTAACCACTTAGTTTGAACTTAGTTCGAATTTTAGTTTCAACTAGCACAACATAACCAGGCTAGTTCGAATTAAATAAATTCAAACTAAGCAGTTAGTTCAAACTAACTGTATTTATTCAGTTCAAACTAAAAAGTTAGTTCAAACTAATTTTTTAGTCTGAACTAAAAAAAAAAGCAGATAGTTCAAACTAAAAAGTTCTGGTTAGTTCGAACTAACCCACGATTAGTTCAAACTAATCAGGAACTGCTTAGTTCAGACTAAGCAAGTCCAAACTAAGCAGTTAGATGTAGCCATAGCCATAGCCTCAATTATATATGAATTTTAAGAATTTATAAACGGTGTGCATAGATTGTTTTCATCATTTGCTCAGCTTCTGTCTAGAGGAAATGCAGACATCACTTGTTAAGAATAACTAAAGAAAATCACATTTTTAAAGTATTTTTCTCATTTTGATCCTCAAAAGCCGCAGTTCACAAACTGATTTGAGTGGCCCACACTTCTTCCTGTCTGCAGTTGTTTACACCACCCACCTCCCCAGTACATATGTCACCACCCAGCTCTGAAGACACAGCTCAAAGCAGTCTGCTGACCAAGCATCCTGCTATGACAACAGTGCTTAGAAGAAACATCAAGGCCTGATCCTCCAGCTGCATCCCCAAAGGGATTCTTGAATTTTCACAAAACACCATTATAGTCAGAAGATCTCCCTTCATTTGCAAAGGACTGCCCATGCAGATCCAAATCCAGGACTGGGGCCTAAGAGGCCAAAAGAAATGAACAGGAATAGTCAGTTTTTGATATGGTGAAAGGTTGTAATGGACTTTTCTCAAAGTCCATTATTACAGTTGTTTTAAATGTCTGAGACATAAAAAAATCTTCAAGCCCTAACAAATACTCATTTGTTTGTTTGCATTTCTTAGCCCTAATTCCCTCATGCTCTTTGCTACATAACACCCTCAGAGATTTCAAAGACTGTTTATTTAATAAACTTGGTGAGAGTCAGCATGCAGGAACAAAACTGAGATGTCGAGCAGTTTATTTATTTAGGAAGGTAATGAATGCCACATTAGAAATCCCAGAAAGTCATACGAGAATATGTATGTAGTGTATCGTCAGTCCCTGGATATTAGAGAAACACAGTGTCTGAGGTAATCGTTTATTGGACCAACTTCCCCTCTAACTCTGATGACTCTTAGGCAATTCACTAGAGTACTATAAAACTTTGGCTGAAGGCTCTGCTTGCTACAATATTCCAATGCATATGCCCCAAATACCATACAGTCTACAAAACGTGGCCACACTTCTTCCTGCAGTTGAAGCCCTTGGCCAGGAACTCTGGTGACTCTGTATGTTAACGCTGCATGGGATGTTTAGGTACTGAGATGGCTTAGATGACTGCAGCACTGACTTTAAGAGGGAAGGCTAAAGGTAAAGTCTATGGGAATCAGTGTTATTAGGGTTATCAATGCACACCAGCCGACTCACTGCTCTGGTAAATTCTGTAAAGCTCATCAGAACCTATGTAAAAATTTCTTTGGATTGCTAGAAGTTCTGGCAATCCATTAATGGATGAGGGCTTCTCACAAGCTTTTCTCAACACCTCATTTTGATTGTTTTTTTTTAACATCTTAGACTTGGGTCTGTGCATTATGTCTTGCCAGTCTCTAAATAAACTTCATTTGAAGACTCTTGAAGAACTCATAGAGTAAGTAGGAAGTGGAGAAAAAATTAACAGAAAAAAATTACAATCCTTGGAGTGTTTTGGCATCTTCTCGGCAGCTCCAGTGCCTAAGAGAGGCTTGTTGTCTTCTAGAATTTTGTGAACTTCTCATCCCTTGAAAAGCTGACAGCTAGCTCCCACTATCTCTGCAAGATGAAGGTATGCTTTTAACTGTTATGAGAAGCTCCTGTGCTGTCACTCAGATTTCAGTATGCTGAGAACTATAATGCAGACAGACTATTATACCATAGCTTGACTAGCACAGTCCTGAGGAAAAAATATTCCTCTTTTTACTAGCAAAATGTGTATTAGCATATTCTCTACGGTAGCACAGACAAGAACCAAAAACTACAGTCTGGAAGGACACAGGCAAAGAATTGATGCTAAGATACTTACTCACTAATGCAAATATCATTTGTGTCAACAATGAAATAATAAAAGTCAAGTGCTGAATTAAAAAAATAAGGCAGACAGAGAAAGCAATACCTCATGATTATGATAGGCTTGTAATGCTTTGTTCCAATGTTTATTTCTAAACATAAAACAAAGCTTAAAAGAAAAACCACAGTCTTCAATTTAAACATATCCTAGAACAGATCATCAGAAGAGCAAGCTGCTTATAACACACCCTGTATAACTACAGAAAGAACTTTGTTAGAGTGGCAGAATTATAGAGAAGCAGATGAGTGTTTTTTTTGGAAAGGCTGAGTTTGTACAAACAAGAACACAGCTGTGTTCTGAGAATTCTACAGCATCTGAATTAGAAAAAAATTATGCCCCAAATTATAATGTATAGGAAAGAACAGGATACACTCAGAATTCACAGTACTATCTCTATGGAATAAATTATTTTCCAGTAACAAATTCTTTCGTGCCATGCCTTTACCAATTTATTTTAAATTTCATTTGTTTGTCATATTATATGGGCACTTGTTGCAACTGTTCCCTTGATCTCCTTAAGGTGACTAAACCCAGCATATATCTGTAGGGCAAACAGAAGACTTTATGATGGTATAACAATAGTGGGCAATGGAGGCCCCGTCCCCTAAACACATTTCCGCTCTGCCAGACTATGTAGTAAAAAAGTAGTTATCTAGATGTTAGATTGTAGGATAAAAGTGGTGGGACCCAACACCCCAGAAGACAATCTATGTGACCAGGAGAGAGCCTGATCACCCTTCCTTGTAAGTAATGGGCTATAACAATAGCTTGTTTCCCTGACTTCACTGGACTTTGCCGTAGAACCTTGAAGGGTGCCTCGGAGGACATCACTCCCCTGCTGAAGCCTGTGGTCATGAAGTGGGGTCCTCCACTGCTGATTGGGTTGTAAGCCTGTCTATACTACTTTGTGTTTAACTCTGTGTCTATCACTTTGTCTGAGTATTTAGTTATCTGTTAGTTAATAAAACATTTTATTTCCTGCTATGTGCATCTCGGTGGTTGTTGCTACTGGAATCCCAGACCTGAAACCCACTTGGTACTGGGGAACACTATCCATCTGAGGATCGTCTGTGATTGACTGTTTCCAAGTTTTACTTACTCCTGCATTTCTGTACTATTGGATGATACAACTAAAATAACCTACCATAGTTAAATGGAGAGTTGAATGGATGTGGAAGAAACAAAGAGCAGTGCAAGGGCTCTCAGGTGTTGAGAAACAAGATCAGCATAATCTTCCAGAAACACACTGTCTCCCTCATGTACAAGTTCAGCTCCTAAATGCACACAGACTTCCTGCTGGCTTCACTGAAAATGGTACTCCAATATCTAAGGGCAGGATTTGGCCAGAGAAAACTTTAACTTCTGTTGTCATTCCCATTTAACATTTTGGCTACCAGAATATTTCATTTTCCTTTTGATAGCTGCTATTCACATTAAATAGAGAGCTAATCAAGAGTTTACCACATTTCTGCTTGATTTTAAAGTTTTCCTTGTTATTATGAACAATAGGTGGGGGCAGTAGAAGGAAGTTCCTCTCTCTTTTTTTCCAGAGATTCCAGTCTGGTCTATACTGCTGCATTGGGTCAATGGGAGATATGGAATATAGATACTGTAGAATGTGCATCTCCCATCAACTTACTCTCCCTTACCCTGGGTCTTTAGTGGGCTTCACTGATGAAAAAATATTCTCTGTTTGATGCAGCATTACTCTTTCGGGGAGGTGGGGGGTAGTTACTGCATCAAACGGAGAGCACTTCCAGGATCAACTGAGTGGGTCTAAACTGACCAATTCCACTGCATCGATCCATGGAGATTGATTCAGGGATTTCATTGTAGACAAGCCCTCCAAACACACGCCTGGTGTGTTGAGTTTACTCCTGCTGTAAATTCTCTATCTTGGCCTATGAAACAAAAATTTTTCCCCATAGAATAGAGTAGGAGGAGGAAGAAACATATGGGTCTTAACAAAAGCTTTGACGAACTAATATCCAAATAATTTTCTTACTTAGGACAAAACTGAGTTATTATATCAAATGATAATTTTTGTTTAAAAAAATATAAAAAACAGTATTTGGGTCAAATCCTTAGCTGGTATAAATTTATATAGGTCCATTGAAATCTACGGAGCTTCACTAATTTATACCAGTGGAGAATCTAGCCCCAGAACAACAGTTAAATAGCCCTTCATGTGCTTGGATTACTCTTGCAAAACCAGAAAGCAGGGCCGTAACAAGGGCAGGGCAACCAGAACTTTCCCCTGGGTGCCATATTTTAGAGGGTGATTTCAGTTGAGCGGCTGTTTCACTGCTCAGTTTGAGGGTGTGTTTCATGCTGCTTGCCTCAGGCACCAAAATACCTAGTTCTGACGCTGCCAAAAATACATTAGAAATAAGTGCTAGCAAGGCATACTCATTGATGTTACTTTTTAACATTTTAAATCAGAACTTCTGTTGACTTTAATGGGAGTTATACAAACTTCAGGACTGAAGGGCTATGTTTCAAATATTGAGCATAACATAAAAATCTGCTCTCCAGTATCTCACCATCTCAGGTGCAAGGAGCACTACATGTGGGGAAAGCAGAATATTAGAACCCTGCCACAGCCTCTGGGAGGCAAATGTTACCCTTTGAGCCAGATTTTCTAAGCATAGAGTAACTGGCATGTCACAAATGCTGGAAAATGCTCAGATTTGCATAGGCAAATGCATACATGCCTATCCACAAAAGTTTTTGCACATTCAGTTTCTTTATATCAACGTGACAATAAGGGAAATTAAAAAGGTCACTGGTGTGGATATATTTTTGTTGGAACTCCTGGTATCTTTGCAAATTTGGTCCCTAATGTTTAAAAAAGAAAACAAAAAGTTTGAAAAATCCAAGCCTACCAACACACCTGCATAACTCTCATTAAACTTAATAGGTATTCCATGCATTTGTTGAGGGAAGGACAAACTCATATACAAATGTACAGCTGCAACCCTCATGCTCACTGTCATGGCTTTTCAAAGTCTCTGGCCAGACTTTTTTTTTTTTTTTTCCCCCCAAGTTGAAAGATGATACGGTCCAGCAGACTGGTTTACTTCCCCTCAGCTTTGGCCTAGTGTGAGCCTTGAGGCTCAAGCACAGGAACAAGGATGGAGCTAACATGTAGTTTTGCTGCCTTAGGAGAAGTATGAGGGAGTGTTGTGCCTGAGAATTACAGCTCCTCTTGCACCACACGAGAAGCAAGGGTAGCAATAGAATACACACTATTTTCAGGTATAGTATGCATACACACCTTCCCTGCATACCTAGCCAGCTCTGCCTGCTGTCATCTCACCCTCCATGCTCACTTGCTCATGATCAGGCATATTGGGCATGCATGCTCTGCTCTACCCCCTGCACCCAGTCCAGAGATCCAGGAAGGGCCTATGCAGCTGCACAAAAGATGGCCACAACTCAGAGGGCTAGTCTGGCCCTAATGCCTAAAGAGATTTAAGGATAATTAAGGAGGCTTAATGTGGACTAATTTGGACCATCTCGATACTAACTTTTGGCTAGCTCAAACTAAAAAAAAAAAAAAAATATTTTGAATGGTTAGTTCGAACTAACTGCTTAGTTGTAGCCGTGCTAGTTCAAACTAAATAAGTTTGAACTAAGCGGTTAGTTGAACTAACCACCATTTGTTAGTTCAAACTAAAAAGTTACTTCAAAGTAACTGTTTATTTCAAACTAAAAAAAAATGAGGTTAGTTTGAGCTAAAAAGTTCTGATGAATTTGATCTAACCCACAGGTAGTTCAAACTAACTCCAAACTGCTCAGTTCACAGTAAGCAAGTCCAAACTAAGCAGTTAGATGTATACATAACCCAACATTCTTTAATCTGGCACTGGACACAAGAGGATTAGCCAAAAAACAAACACCTGAGCAAAAAAGCTTGAGCTACAGCATAAGGTAAAGAGCCAAGCCCATCAGCTGGCAGCTGTAGAGGATCTATAATTTGCTGCGGATTGAGCACAGAAGACCATTTAACTTATATTGTCCTAAAAGCCACTTTATAATAATTTGTGATTTGAAAATTGAACCAAACAGTATCTTGTAATGTATCACATAAAAACTGGTGATATGCTGCTCACAAGTGCCATTGTGTGATGCATGCTAGATTGTGCTTTAAGAGTTAGTTATGTGTCCTGGAAAGATGTTCATAAAATACGTGTGAAGGCAGTTGATAAACATGCCTATCCCAAACAAAGGAATCTGGATTTATCTATCAGCATGGATCAAACTATCAAGCAGAGAAGAAAAAGAGCATGGCCTGATTGCAAGCAAAGGACAAGAGGAATACATTTGCAGCTAGGGTAAACAAAATGAGAAAGCACATTGACCTGAGGATGTAGAAGCTTGACACCAGCACCTGAAATACACACAAAGGGAAGAGAAGCTTTGTCTGCATTTACTTTTCAAAAAACACATGTCAAAGGCTTTTCAGACTATCAAAGGGAGGAAAGAGGACTCCTTTGTCATCCAGCCCTGAAAGGAATCACAGTCACCATCCTCTGACTCTGAACAGTGGATCCTCCTGCAGGAGGGGCTAGAGATGCTAATAGTCTGGTGTAAGTGAGAAAGATGCTTAGGCAAAGATTGTAACTTGCTATAGGTAAATTGTATTTACTAGAAAGCATATTGTTTTTGTCTTGTGTGAACCGTATCTGTGTCTTTTATTCCTGCTTAGTATCTCTTAAATCTACATTCCTATTCAGAAACTTATCCTCAGTGCTGTGTATTAAAGTAAAATGTGGGCCCTCAGCTAAACTAGCATACTAGGATGCATGCTGTCTTTTTGGAGGCAGTGGACTTGATTAATTTCAGAGTGTTCAGCGACAGTGTGAACACTACAGAGACATATCTCCTAGGAAAACGGGAACTGGGGATCATAAGAATTGCCATAGTAGGTCAGACCAGTGGTCCATTTAGCCCAGCATCCTATACCTAACAGTGGCCAGTTACTTCAGAGGGAATGAAAACAACACAGCAATTTTGAATGATCCATCCTGTCATTCAGTCCTACCTTCTGGCAGCTGGAGGTACATGGATATTTAGACCAAGAGATTGTATCCTCAACCATCTCAGCTAACAGCCATTGATAGATCTATCCCCCAATGAACTTATCTAATTCTATTTTAAATCCAGTTATATTTTGGCCTTCACAACATCCCGTGGAAATAAAATCCACAAGATGACTATGTGGTGTATGAAGTACTTTTATTTGTCTTAAACCTGCTGCCTATTAATTTTAGCAGGTGACACCAGGGGTGTCGCTGGCACTGGGCACACAGGGCCCATGCCCTGAATCCTGGCGACAGTGCCCTGGGTCTGGCAGGGCCCCGCCTCTCCCAGTCTCTGGCCCTATTGGGCCGGAGATCTGGGGCCCAGCTGCCCACAGCCGTGGCGGCCGCTCCGGCCCCATCCCTGGCCATGGATCCAGGGCCCAGCCACCCGCAGCCATGGCTGCTGCTCTCGGCCCTGTCCCTGGCCAGGGATCCAGGGCCCGGCCACCCGTGGCTGCTGTGGCTGCTCCCAAGCTTGGCCCTGGCTGGGGATCTGGGCCCAGCCACCCACAGCTATGATTACCGCTCCCAGCCCCATCCCAGGCCAGGGGCGTGGCCTGCAGCCAGGGGGTGGGGCCTGGGCTGGTGCCCCGGGTCCTTTCCTGGGGCAGCAACGCTCCTGGGTGACACCCTACTTCTTGTGTTATGTGAAGAAAGAAATGATGCTTCCTTACTTTACCCACACCATTCATAATTTTATAGAAACCTCTATCCTACTCCCCCCTTAGGCTTACTGAACATTACCTGCAAAGCAAAGTTTATTCTGGCCAAGTCTTACTGAGTTTGCTGGTGAGGGAGACAGACTGGGATGATACGAACTGTCACACAGTTTAAGCACCACCAAAATTCAATTTTGCTGAGGTGCAGAGGGAGCACAGAGGCTTATCGTTCTGGGCCCCCTGAGGAGGGCATCACAGCAAGGGGTTCCAAGCACATTGTGGTCAAAGGCATTGAGGTGGGGCTGGACAGCGGGTGCTGTCAGCACTGTTTGAGCTATTCCCACTTGGCTGATAATCCTTCAGAGATTGTTGACAGAGCTAGTAGAGCAGAGCAATCTATACCAAGTACATAGCTAGGACAGAGCTAGGCAGAGAATCAAGCAACTGTAACCAGATCCTTAGTAGCCCCTCCTCTCTTCCGTACCAGCAGATCCCAGACACAACAACAAATCAGGCCTGGAATCTGGGAAATGAGTTGTCAAGAAAGCCAACCTTTTTGTACTGTTATATTATCTTTTGGCATTTGCTTTAAGTCCACCTAATTTATGTCACCTACTCAATCTTAATTTTCTATTTGGTTCAGAACCTTATGCTACCCACCTCACCACTATATCCAAGCACCTCCTGCAAGTGCATTGAGAAATGTATGTCACTATATTGTTCTGTAAAAGAAATATACTGTTTGACATATACTGTTTATTTTATATACCATTTATTTTAAAAGTGAGTAAAACTTCAAAGAAATACAGTCAGGGCATGGTAAGTCACATTATAAAATTTTCTTGTAGGGTAAAGTGTCGGCAGAGTCAAGTATTTTTATGAATGATGTATTTGTTTGTTTTATGAAGTTTGTTGATACGGGCAGTTCAGTTATGTAAGCGAATGTAGAGGTAGCAATCCACATATGTATTGTTGCCAATGAGTAACGTTGTAGCATATAATAGGATTTTTTAAACAAATCACTTGAATAGAAAATATGATTAAAAACCTCACAGTCATTTGTTATTTTGACATTTGCACCTTTTGGGGGTTAGAAGGGGAGGAACAATGGGGGGAAATTATAAGTAATGGGTGACAGGAGATCCTGGGCAGCTGAAAGAGTGACTGCTGGAAGAGGTATGTAAGGGGGGAGGGCTGCCCCTAGGACAGTCAGGTGGGTGGTAGCTTGTGGAAGATACCTAGGATCAGTATTTGTGCTCTTTCTCTGTTTCTCTCTCTCACACACACAAACTCTCTCTCTCTCCCTCCACTGACTATAGTCACTTTCCCCTGTGTTCTGTCCTCTGTTCCTCTCTGCTGTTACTTCCTGGCTCATAGTGGGGAGAACAATTAGAAGGTAGGCAGAAGGGTATCATGGGTACCTGCTAAGTAAGCAATAATGCAGGAAGGGATGAAACAAGCCATCCTAGCTTACAGTCTTCTTATAGCACAGTTGTGGCCAAATTATGGCTCACAAGCCACAGGTGGCTCTTATATATTTGAGGTGGTTGAGCTCCCCCCAGCTTCCATTTCTCCACCAGTGGAGGGAGCATCCACCCCTCTCCCTGCAGGGCAGAAGGCCCTAGCTCCACCACCTCATCACAAGGCAGAAGCCCTGACAACCCCATCCCACAATCTGGTAGGTGGAGGATAAGGGAAGTGTAGGGTGCTCCAGGAAATGTGTTAAGGTTGTATGCATCTGGCAGCTCGTGAACTTCTAAAAATTATCAAATCTGGCTCAGAGGGTCATTAACTTCAGTCACCCTTGTTGTAGTCCTGTAGCTTTCTAGTTTCCCTGGGCTAGCCCATCATCTCTCTTCTTTCCCCCTCAGAGCTCATTCTGCACCATTGCACTGGCTCCTTTGCATAACCCTGCTTTGATGACTCCCCTGCCCAAGCACATCTCTGCGTGTCTTAGAATGGGGTGTATTTTATAGTTTTGTAATTAGGTCAAAAAGGAGTAACAGTATTATAAACAATGACAGGAAAACCTGGTGCTTCAGAACATGACTGCAGGTTCTAAAGAGGAGTTCGTAGCAGATGACTGTGCAGCAATGCTTACTCTAAAAAAGGTCTGGCCTCGCTCATAACAGTGCTGATAGATTAGGTCCATGAAAGGCTGCAGTGTAAAGATATCTCTTCTCTGCTGATGGAAGTGTGTGTCCTAGCATGAGCATACATAGATATGCTAGCTCTAGTCAAGCTAGTGTAATAGAAATAGCAGTGTGACCATGGCAGTGGCTCCGATACATATCTAGTGGTTTAGGCATGATTATACTCAGGTTGCTAGTCCAAGATGCCACCCAAAGACCCCCCACCCTTGCAATGCTGGCCACACTGCTATTTTTACCATACTAGCTTGAGTAGAGCTAGCATATGTCTGCTTACCTCCCATCTGTTGTGTAGACCTTAAAGTAACTGTGCAGAAAACAATGTGAAAGGTCCAAAGAATTCATGCAGTGAGACAGGAAAATGCCAGTCAGGGCTGCAACACAACTAACATTAAAATGTTCCTACCTATTTTTTAAAAGATTATTAAAAAACAATTTTCTTTAGCTTAACAGAAATGTTGTATCATCTTAGACTCATAACTGCTTCAGAGATTTTGGCCGCAAGAGACTAAATAATGACATCATCTAACCAATCCCTAGACTAGTGGGATGAGTCACATTTCAGTCTGTTTTCACTTGATTGAAATTTTTCACACTTATGGAGTTTGACTAACACAGAGACAGCCACTGAAAGTGGAAAATAATTAAAAGCCAAACATGGTGAGGCTCTGACTCATTAGCTAGGTATTCTTGATTTCAAGGAAGGTCTGAGAAAACTATGTACACCCAATATGCAGAAATCTGACATACATACTATATTAAAGGCTGACAAATGGATTTCTGGAAGAAAAAGCACTATGTAATATCAAAAGTTAATATGAACTACTTGGAGAGATATAATGTGCTACAGTAAAGATTTCTTAAGGTGGAGAGAGAAAGACAGCTCTGCACTATATTTCAGAATTAGTTTTTATAAGCTTTTGTTGGCAATGGATCCTTGTCTTTGAGAAGGAAACAGAGATAGAAGCAGATGTTAATAAGACCTAATAAGGGGACTCAGACAAAGTGTTTCCTTTTTTGTGGGAATAAATGCCAGGTAGTCTGCAAACTACAATAAATCATGTGCTGCCTAATCCAATGTAACTGCAACATGGGGACTGATCATGAATTCCTTTGGATTCCTAATACCTTCATACAAATAGTCAAGTCTTCCTCGGAAAAGAAAAGGCCCAACTCATCAACCTAAGTAGCCTTATTTCAGAGGTCTCAATGCACCCTGAAAGAAGAGTTGCTTTGGAAAGTCTCATGTCACTTCAGAGTAAATGATTTACTAGCCGTTGCTGCCTAAAATATCAGGAGATGCTTCAACACACAATGTGTCAGCTACAAAAAACAAGATCATGTTGCCTAAGTACACCACTATTCAAAAGCGTAGTTGCTAGAGGAAGATATAAATTAGGTGGGCTCTCTTCTCTGTGGATTTTTCCACTATCCATAGGTCTTTTCATGTATTTTAAGAGATGATGTATAGCCCTTCCAGGCTCAATAATGACAGTTTTTAAAAACAATACCCAAATCCAACCAGGTGGATTCTGTCTGTCCCAAAGAAGTTTAGAAATTTACTTACACATATTAGCCAAGACTGCAACTTGCTTTTACTCTCTTCACATGGGAGAGTAAGTGTATACAAGTCCCCTCCCACTGCACCCCCCCCCATCTGATTTTTCAGGATTTACAGCAAACTGAAAAATCAATTATTCTCTTTAATCCTGATGGTCCCTTCTTCTTTTTGCTTTCTTCCTGTCAATCTAGTTGATCAGTGACAGTTTGCTCCCTCTGTGTTTTCATTTTCCTCTGCATCCTAAATAGTCGCCTCAGTCACCCCATCAGAGGTAGGTTAACGCAGCACTCTTCTCCTCTTGTTCTAGTGAAACTGAACTATATATTAAGCATCACTGAGGATTTCTTTTCAAACGCCAAAGCTGCTTTTAAAAAGATTGTCCAGAGATAAAGACAAAGGCACATACAGTCCAATGATCAACATAAAAGGTAACAGTGTTTTTCAACTTGAGCAGCTACTCAAAATTTGGAGCCTTGTAGATGTTCTAGTTAAAAGGAGAAACTGGTGATAGTCAATTATTTTTCTTTGGTTCAATCTTGTTTATTTACATGGAATGTACAAAACCTGGTCTCTGAACACAAAAGGAATCAAACAACAGGAAACAGCTACTTTGGCTCACAGCACCATGAATGTGTTTTTTTGCCTTCACCTTTGAACCTAAAACTTCTTCCTAGGTTTCTTCCAGGATCAGACACCATGCTTTCAGCTCCTCCTTCAGACTCCCTGTGTTGTGTTTCTCTCTGGTCCTCTATGTTTGCCCTGTCCCATCCCCCCTCCCCCCCCCGCCATCCCTCTCTCACACATACACACTGTCTCCTAACAATATTCAGCAAAAGCCCACCCCACTCACTCAGTCCACACTCTTTACTGAGTTCACAAGCCCCATTTTGTCTTGAGTGGAGGAAGGCTTCTGACTAATTTATCCTGACAGTTATTCTATTTCAATGGTGGATTCACAGCCAACCTCAATGAGGATTTAATTCAACCCATAACCACTCAGCTCAAAACAGTAGTGTATGACTCAGTACAGTCAAGCATTTTCATGACAGCCATCTTTTCCACAATTAGTACTACCCAACCTATTAAAATTAATTTACTTGAAAATTAGAGATACTATCCTCGCTAATTATGAACACTTCTTGAAGTCTGGGGTACAATACATGAACTGGCAAATAGTGAAATTAACTAAGAATTACATTTGAAATTTTTGAAGGCCAGTTTAAAAACCAGAGGATAAATGAAAAGATTATTTCAAGCTGTATTATGAGACCATACTATAGATTACAACATCACATGAAACTATTTGGTAATCTTATGAATGAAGATTGCCAATATAGCAGATGGCACAAAAATTATTCAAAGTACTGTATACCCAATCCCCAACAACACTGTCAATCTCATGGAAAACGCAGCTGATATTTCCCATTCTTTTCAGTAAATGAAAAAATTAAGTAACAGGTGAAAGTGAGCAATGCTTTAAAAAACCAGAAATGGTCAAAAATTCTAATGTCTGTGATCGGTGCATTAACATCAAAGCAGAGAACAAAAGTTACTGATAACCCATTATTTACATTATAGTTCCTGAATTTCCATGGCCAAATTCTAAACAAAACTTCTCCAAACTGCTTGGAACTATTGATCATATGATATACTGAAAAAGAAAGAAAAACAGTAGACCTTCTGGCCTTTTAGAGAAGTATTGCTTTTCCCAACATGTTATTCAGCTTTAATAAGTAGCACTAAATGTTCCTTGTTACTTGGTTAGCGGTGTGAGAAAAGGACTGAGAGCCAGGATTCACACAGTTCTAATTCCATTTCTGACACTGATTGGCAGCCTTGTGCAAATTACTTTGGTGCAGAGCATGACTTGGACAATGCACTCACACAGTGCAGTAAAGAATAAGAAAAAGAAACCCACTTATATCCTCTACATGGAGTCCTGAAAACATCAATCTGAGCACGTAATGCCCACCTTATTACCCACCACCCCACCTCCCCTGAGCAGGTGGGCAGGGAATGAGCAGATCTTTGGCTTTGCTCTCAACTTGTAAGCCAGCACAACTCAGCCACCATGGGGAGGTGTTGTAATATGCTTCTGGTATAGGAGATCAGCACATTACTACCCCTGGAGGAAGAGAAAAACAGGAAGTAAACTGTGCTGTCAGCTTGGCATTCCGGGAGCGGTTTGCAGCAAGTCTGCACTCGCTGTGCCACTCCTAGAAGTCAGCCCCGGAAGCACTGGAGGTCAGGGGGTGTAGGAGAAAGCCGACCACAAGGGATTTCCAGTCAGTTTTTCCCTGATGTGTACCAGAAGCTTATAAAGTCACTGCCAGTTATGCAAGGAATTTTATGTTCCTTGAGTAACAGGTAGTCAACCGCCGCTGAAAAGCCTTCAAGTGTAGATTAGGGCTCAGAAGGGCACCTCAGATCCAGTGCCTTACAGTGCTCTTCTTGGAGTGGAATACTTTTCATTAGAGTCTGTAGCTAAGGGCACAAAATGTCATTAGAATTCAAGATGAAATCCGCTCTATGTAGTCATCCCTCTGCTTTTATGTGTATAAGTAATGGAAACACTGATTAGTAAACTTTTCAGATAGCTAGAAAGCAATCAGCCATCCTGAAATTAGTGGTCCTAGTCACACAATAAGGTACTATTCTGTGCAAGTAAGGACAGCAGAATTTGGCCTTATCACAATTCTCACAGTACTTGTGATTAGTTTTTCTCTAAAAACTACTAGACAAATCTAAAATTAACCTTTTCTAAGGCAAAGTGAAAACGTATAGCTCACATAACAAAAAGGTTCTCAGACTATTCAACTTATACTTAAAGTCTATTGGCTTAATTTGATGATGTTTACAGCTCTTATTTGATCATCACTAGCTTTTTCCTTCCAGCAACAGATTTACTGGCTCCACGATAATTGGTATTCACTGTTTCCTTCATTATTGAGCTTCTGCTAAGCATTCTGGCAAGTCCAGAAACAAGGAGCTGTTTCTCCATTGGGGACAGAGTAAAACAGGCTGCTTCCTTCTACTTAAGGAGCTTTCACTTTCAGCTTCCTGCCTCTTCAACTATTTTCATTCACTGTAGCTCAAACTGATTTTGAACAAATCTCATCCTCATTTTGTCCTCGGTTTTCCATCATTTTGCCATGTGTCACCAAGTGAGGAGATGGGGAAATATAAAACCAAATGATTCTACCCGTGCTGTTTAATAAAGATGATAAATTTTGTTCAACCACTATGATCCAAGGAGATGTGACACAAGGACACATGCAGCTAGTCTGTTTGAGGAGGGTCCAAAATTTGTATATAAACCCCTTCAATCTGTAAAATCTGCATTTGTTTAGCCTGCTGAAGCTACCTGTCTGACATGCTCAAATGTCCATGCATGTGGGATTTGGCCTTAACCTGCTGAAGTTCCAGGTCTCCCCTTTCCACTTCTAAAATTAAAATTATTTGCTATCAGTGAACTTGAGAAATGCATTGCACATAAGTAATACAGGCTATGTCTACACTAGCCACGGTTAGTTCAGACTTCTTAGTCTGAACTAACAAGTTTGAGGTTAGCTCAAACTAACCTCCACACATCCTAATTCGAACTAACTGCTTAGTTCCAACTAAGTCTTAATTTTGGTCTTGCCTGTGCCTAGTTTGAAGTAATGTTCGAACTAAGCATGGAAGTTTGAACTAACCAGGGGTACTAACTAAATTTCTTACTTCGGACTAGGGAAAGCCTAGTGTAGCCATGGGCTAAATTAGTCCAAACTAAGCCTTCTTAGTCCAGACTAATTTGCCAGTGTAGACATAGCCACATAGGGCAAAGATGCACAATGTTATTATATCCCTGTTACTGAACAATATTTTATTGCATACTATTAAAAAAACTATAAAACAGATGGAAAAGCATCTGTAGTATAATTGATTTAGATCTTTTTGGTATTGCTTTATGAAAACTATCCATCAGGTCATCTGCCTACTTTTTTCCTACGTGTTGTCAGTGCTTCTCAAACACAGCAATGCTGCTCAGACTATTGCCTCAACCTGCCCTACTTGTGATCCAGAAACCCACAAGGCTTCTTTTCACAGGTCTAATAGTAGTGACTTCAAAGCCAATGTATCTTATGCACAGAAGCCATTGGAAATGGGATCAAACTATCTTGGAAGATCTTTGCCTCTAAGTTAAATCAGTGAAAGGAATATGGTTAGCTGATGAAACTTCCTTCAAACCACACTAGTAGAAGATGTGTCTCTTCATGTTTACACTCCTGTGTAATAAAAGAAAACAACTTTATGATGTGCAGTGCAAAAGCAGAAATCCTCAGGTGATGTAGCTTCAATTCTAAATGCAGGCAGTTCTCTGGGACCCAGGAATGGGGCAGCTGCAAAAACATTTGTGCACTTGAAATTGTGCCAGCTAACTTGTGCCTTGGGGCCAATGCAAACCTGTCTACTTACCTTCTCTGGAGGGCAGCTGTATTTTCAGTTCAGGAAAGGTAATAATTGATTGTTATAACTCCTCATGGCAGGTTCGCCAAAAATTTTGATCATTCAGCTATGGGACATAGAGGGCATCATATAATAGATGAGAATCAAATAGTTCAGTGAAAATCAGAAATGATGCATCCTTACATCTATGCAGTATTTTCAAATTGTGTTTATTGTCTGGAAGTTGGGTATGTCAATCAACTCTGTTCTTTTAAATTTTCTGTCACTGCTATCACAGTTGAGGAACATTTTGGCTGGTTTAATTAAAAGATCACTATCACAAAGATCATATCAAGGGACCAAACAAAGAGTTGAATTCAACAATGCTACAATAATTTGCAGCAGCAGAAGATAGGTTTGGATCACAGTTTTTAGTTCAAACCTCTCCCTCTGTAATGGGCCCAAAGTCAACAGTGAGAAAATTGGATTTGCATCCTGATTTTTTAATCTCCAGTTATGGCTCCATTTGATCATTGAGAATTCAAGCACCTTTGTTTGATCACACTACCCAGTGGACAGACAAGTGGAAAAGACTGGAGTTCTATTCTGGGCTCTGCTACTCAGGGGTTAAAGACACTGGCATGTGGCAGAATGCTGTCCTGGGGCCCACTGTTTTTAGGGGCTCAACATTCTTGGCCTCCTAAAACTAGAAAATGGAG
The DNA here is from genome assembly GCA_007922195.1 of Podocnemis expansa. NCBI lineage: Eukaryota > Metazoa > Chordata > Testudines > Podocnemididae > Podocnemis > Podocnemis expansa. The sequence continues at coordinate 53,100,831 of ML681984.1, forward strand.
CCAGAATCCTGTGTTCCCAGGCCCACCATTTAAAAATAGTGGGCCCCAGAATGCAGCGTTCAGGTTCCATTTTCTATTTTTACGGCCTCAAAGGCTAAGCACCTAAAAATAGCAGCCCCCAGAACACCATTCTGTTGCATTCTGGCCGGCAGAGGAGCGCGGACGGGAGGCGTGCCCATCTACCCCACACATGCACAGGCTACACTTGGAGGCACAAGCCTCCAAGCGCAGCCTGCGGGAGGGATTGTCTCCTAGCCCAGCGCGTGGCTGCTGGTAAGTGCTGGGCTGGCCCAGCTTGCATTTGGGCTGGGTATTGGGGCTGGGGGGTGGATTTTGGGGGCTGGGGCTGGGGAAATACCAGGGACTGGGGCTGGGTATTGGGGGCTGGGGTGGATTTTGCAGGTGGGTATTGAGAAGTAGGGAATATTGGGGACAGGGGAATGGATATTGGGGGCTTGGTGGATATTGGGGACACAGGGTGGGTATTGGGGGTTGGGGTGGATTTGGGGCATGGGTATTGCAGTCTGTGGAATGGATATTGGGGGCTGGGTATTAGGAGCAGAGGGTGCATTTGGGGGGTGGGTATTGGGGTTTCGGATAGATTTTGGAGACATCAGAATGGATATTGGGGGCAGTAGCTGGGGTTACGTGAGGGGACCCTGGACCCTCGTGAGGTGTGTGCAGACCTGCGTGAGGGGGGCCTGGAAATTTTGGAAGGTTCCGGGGCCCCCAAATTATACTTTAACCCCTGCTGGTACTGAATTGGTGGGTGGGTTAGCCTCTGTGCCTTAGTGTTTCCTTTTATGAAATGAGGATGATTGAGTTTGACTACTGATCTACTGAATAATTGCGCTATTTATGTGCTAAGTATTATTATTGTAAGTTAGGATTTGCCAGGGGTTTAAAGAAGTAAGGCATCCAATTCCCCTCAACATTCAATGGGAGTGGGTAACTAACGCTCCTAGGGGTCTTTGAAATTCCCACCTATATATCATAATATTTTTAATACAAATGCAACATAGGCAGAAAATTCTTCAAAGATAATTTTTACCCATGTTTCAGGAAGTTTTGAGAACACTAGTGTTAATTGTTTCTCCAGTTACTTCCAGGCAGTAAACAGCATTTACCAGTCTTAGACTATCACTCAGTGAAACATCAGTCTCTAACTACTTCTTTCTGCTCAATGGAACTACACAGCATAGACAGTAAACTTCTAAAAATCAGATGCAAATCAATAAAAGGAAGTCATTTAGAACTGCCAGAGTATCCTGGACTAATATAATGCAGATGTGATGGCACTGGAGGCTGCCTACTATTCCAAAAGACCTAATAAGGTAAGGTGCAATAGTGCCAATGCCTAAGCGAAAAGCCAAAACTAAAAGAAATGAATTTTCTTCAGTCTTTTAAGACGTAAACAGGTATATATATTTTCCTTGGCTAAAATAAGACAATCTGGTTGAAAATCCATGCAGTAAATCTTCAGATTTTGATTAAATAATGAAAATCAGTGTTTGAACATTGATCTCAACTCTCATGCACTGTTCCCTCTAAGCTGTGCGCGTGTGCATGCGCACACAGGTCATGAAACCTGCGCACACAAAAAAATAAAGTGTGCACAAAAAAATTCAATAGTGCTAATATTGGTGCTCGCAAAGAAATGTCTTTGTGCACACAAAGAAATTGTTTGAGCACATAGTCTACAAGTAATTAGAGGGAACATTGCTCTCATGTTGCTATCCTTGTAAAATAAAGACCTTGTTTCATTTTCTCTCGAGGAGTCACAAAAACTTTAAAAATATTTCTAATTCTCTTTGATATTTTAGCACAATTTGCTTTGTCAAAGAACCAAAACTGGGGAGGGCAGAGCTAGTAGAACTGGAAAAAGTTCAGTGTTTACTGTTTGTGCTCCAAGTTTCACTTGGAACTGTGGAATAGAACAAACCCAAAACTCAGAGCACAACTCCGCTCATGAACAGAGGATTGGCTGTTGCAGTCATTACAGTTATTGGAGCTGTAAAAGGACCTGATCCAAAGTCCACTGAAGTCAATGGGAGATGTTCCATTGATTTAAACAGCTTTGGGATCAACCCCCAAATACTTAAAATAGCTCTTATAAATTACTTTAAGTTAGTTTCATGTAAAAAGCTTGCCAGACCACTAAGTTTCCCTACTATTTCCATCCAGAACCATAAATCATTCATAATTCTATTTTTGTACATATCTTTTTTCATGTTTTCATCGGAGACAGACCTAAATGAATAGCCTATACATAAATAAATCATGTACACTAGATCCAGACTGTATACAACTTCAATAGCCATAACAAAAATGTGGGATCTAAACACTCCCATACTTGGGGTTTAAAAAAAAATAGGAGTCAGGATGTGAATCAAACGTTCTAAAAGTTCAATGCATTTAGATTTTACTTTTGTTCTGTTTGTACAGTGACTTGCACAGTAGGGCCCTTGAGCATGATTAGCACTTCGAGGTGCTACAGTAATACAAATAATTAATAATGATGATAATTCAGTGTTGAAGTCTGCACCATTGAATGGTGATAGATTTGAGAAGCAAATTAAAATGATTCTCTACTGGTAAAAAAAAAAAAAAAAAAAAAAAAAGGTAGAATGGGCCAAAAAATAATTTAAAATCATACACCCATTTCCACAGGAAATTCCAAAATTAAAAAGAAAATTCATTCCACAATTGAACAAAATTTGGAAATTCAACACTTCCCATGGAATTATATTAAATGAATTATATTTCATTTAAATCTTTTGTTAAATTTTTTTAAATGTCTGCATTCTAGGCAGGGCTAAATGAAAACTTTTTACCTTTTTTTAAATTGAAAAGTAAACTTTTAAATTATACAAATATGTACATATCATTTGAAGTTCTTCCATTTTTCACCAATACAAAACAAAAATGTCTATCAACTGAAATCAGATGAAAGATTTTCAGTTTATTTTTTCCTCCCCAAATGTAACAACTAAAAAAATATATTTTTCCAATTCCATTCAATTCCAATTGATAATTTTTTTCAAACTGATTAATCAAAAATACAGCAATTTTAGGAAGATTTTAAAACAAAGAGGAAAATACTGATTTTGTTCAAAGATTTTCATAGAGAAGTACTGCCATTTTTCATCAATGCAAGTGTAGCATATTCAAATAAATCCACTTCATCTGTCTATATTATCACTGATCTAATGTTATGCCTACCTCACAAAGCTCATAGCTGTGCTGCCATAGTCCACCAGAATAGAAACACCCTACACAGATGGAAGCTTCTCTGTCAGTGCAGGAATGCCACCTGAGGTATTCATTTGTGCAGGCAATTCCAAAGAAACAATTTGAACAGCATTTTTTGCCTTTAATTTAGACAGAAAAATGAGATAGAGATATAGCAATGAAACTGAGAAAAATCACCTGTTACACAGGTACATTTTTTTATGTCCACATTCAAGGCAGAGCTAGCTCAAAATGTTTCTTTTTTTTTCATTTGAAAAATGACTTTTTAAATTATACAAATATGTACATATCGTTTGAAGTTTTCCATTTTTCAACAATTCAAAACCAAAATGTCTTTCAACTGAAACCACTACCACTCCAAAAGACATTAGTTACATTACTGAGGGTCAGTTCCGGGGAGGGGGGGAGGAGGGTGGTTGTCAGCATAGCTCTGTTACTCAGTGGTGTGGTTTGTTTATTTTTTCCCCCACATGCCTGACCAATGTAGCTATACCAAGCCTAAGGTAGCTTTGCTTATTTCAGATGAAAATGATACTCCAGATACATTCTTATTTAAGAAAGGAGTCCTGTGGCACTTAAAGACTAATAGATTTACTTATCGCATAAGCTTTCATCTTTAAGTGCCACAGGACTCCTCGCTTTTTTCGCTGAACTAGACTAACACGGCTGCCCCTTTGGAATATTCCTATATGTTTATATTCAAAACATCACTCCATGGTACATTCTTAAATAGTTAGTAGGAAAATTGTGGATGATCTAATTTTTCAAATCCCAACTATATTATAGGACAGCTTTTTAGTAAACATTACTGTATTGTCAAATTCATCATAGCAAAAGAGAGTTATTATATGACTAGCTAAAACAGTTTTCATTCAGATTTATAGTCATTGCTTCAGAACGGAACAAGTATTCAAGCTGCTAATTAACAAAGTTATGCATATCTTATTTCCTTTATCTTTCTTTTTAGACAACACAAAATTATATCTATCTGTGAAAATCTATACATTGATTTTATTGCATCCATTTTTAGGCATTTTGTATATTTTGACTTCAACTGATGTTTAAAGTTCCCAATCAAACTGAAAATGTTTTGCATAAATAAGGCCAATATACAAGCTGCAGCCAAACACCCATTAACTCAGTGAAAACAAAAAAACATAGATGGGTTTTAGAGGACATTTTAAGGATGGAGGGATGTTGCAAAGCAGGCTTCAAGTTATTAGTTGCATTAAAGGGATTAAAAAGTACATCCAAAGGAAACAAATGAACTATCATTTCAATCATTTGGATTTTTGAAAGACAGAAGCTATGTGGTTATTTTATTTATAATTAAGAAAATTTCCAGTTCAACGTTTCTCTTTCAGTGCTTAAGAAAAAGCTTTCAACATCCTAGTTGTTATTTTCCAGAGGGGTAGCCATGTTAATCTGTGTATAGCAAAAGCAGGGAGAGTCCTGTGGCAATTTATAGACTAACAGATGTCTTTGAGCATAAGCTTTCATTGGCTACAACCCACTTCATCAGACGCAGATGTTATAAATAAAATAACCTCCCATGTAGCTTCTGTCATTTAAAAATCCAAATAATTAAAATGATAGTTCCTTTGTTTCCTTTGGATGTACTTTTTAATCCCTTTAAACACAACTAATAACTTGAAGCCTGCTTTGCAACATCCCTCCATTCTTAAAATGCCCTCTGAAACCCACCTATGTTGTTTTTTTTTTGTCATCACTGAGTTAATGGGTGTTTGGCTGCAGCTTATATATTGGCCTTATTTATGCAAAACATTTGCATGCATCTGACGAAGTGGGTTGTAGCCCACAAAAGCTTATGCAGAAAGAAATCTGTTAGTCTACAAGGCGCCACAGAACTCTAGTTATCATTGCTACATCTGCAGTGAACAAAGAGGTACAGAAAAGGAAAATTACATGTACGGTTAATGATAAAACTAAACATGCTTTAAAACTACAGCTCTACTTTGAAAAGTAACTAACTATATAAAAATGGCAAGTTTGTACTCAACAGATGAGCTATGTCTACACTACAGGGCTTTATTAAACTGGCTTAATAAGATCTACTTGAAGCCGGCTTCAGTGTCTACACTCAAAATGCCAGGAGACTGCCCATGTCCACACTGGCAGGTGCTAAGTCACTCTAAGAGTGGTGTACTGTGGGTAGCTGGCCCCCAGTGCACCACAGCAGAAGTGCCCCTCTCTCCTGGACACTCCTTTACCACCAGAAGTGAATGAGGGAGCCCAGGGAGGCTGATATGGCGCAGCGACGTGCCAGCACCGCTCTCCACACCCTCCCTGAATTCCCCGGACTTCTCTGGCTCTGGACCAGGTGCTGCAGGGTAACTGCCAGTGCAGGGGCAGGGCACCGCAGTTGTTAAGATTAAACAACAGGGAAATAGCACACAGAGAAAGGTGAAGTCAAATCACCCGTTGTCAGAGGCGGTGCTGGGGCGGGGAGGGACCCAGGGCACGGGCCCAGCCTCCACCCCCAGCAGGCAGGCCCCGCCCCCTCACCAGGGATAGGGCTGGGGGGGGAGCCATGCCACCATGGGCGGCTAGGCCGCGGCAGGGCCGGGCCAGAAGTGGCCGCTGGAGGCCGAGGCCGTGCCCATGGCCGCGGGCAGCCAGACCCCCGATCTCCAGCCGGGGACGGGGCCGCCACTGCCGCCAGCTGCCGCCAGCTGCCAGGTCCCAGATCCCCAGTGGGGGACGGGGCCACCATGTGCGGCCAGCTGGGCCCCAGATCGCCAGCAGGGGATGGGGCCGCCACGGGCGGCCGACTAGCGATCAGGGTCCTGGCCGCCAGCGGCTATGGTGGCCCCGTCCCCAGCTGGAGATCAGGGGCCTGGCTGCCCAGGGCCACGGGCACAGGCCCAGCCTCCAGCAGCTGCTTCTGGCCCAGCCCCCACAGCCTAGCTGCCCACAGCAGCGCGGCCTCCCCCTGGCCCTATCCCTGCCAGGGGCAGGGCTGCTCAGCGGCGCCAGGGACGGGGCCACCGTGGCTGCAGCAGGCCGGGGATTGGACCCCAGATTCCCAGCCCGATTGGGTTGGAGATCTGGGGCACTGGCATTCGGACTCGGGGCACCTGCCCCGGGGTGCGCAACACCAGCGACGCCCCTCCCTGTTGTCATGGGAAAAGAATCAATAGTCATGATTTAATCCTGCTTTCACACAATCTAATCTAATCCAATCTAAAAGAAATAGCAATTGACAGCAGACACCCATGGGTTCAGCCACCCCCAGGCGTGGATGGGGGGGCTGCATTTTGATACAAAAAACAACAGTGGAGCTCACTGTCCTCTACCTCTCAGGAACTAGTAGATGCCAGTGGCATCGCTGGGGGGAGCTCCAGGGGCCTCAGCCCCCCTGAAACTCAGGGCCAGCCCCTAAGCAGCACTCCTCTAATTGGCACAGGGATGCACCATCACACCCCTGCACAGCAAACACTGTGCACAGCCATCAGCTGGCAGCCGCGGCCTCTACCCAGCTGGAAGACACAATCTTCCAGCCGGTAGGGAGCTGCCCCAGGCTGATCCTGGGAGTTTGAAAAACTCCCTCCCTGGCCTGACCCTGCTCTGAGCATACTCAGAGCAGGGTCATGCTGGGAGTCTCAGCCACTGCTGATGCTGTGCTCTCTCTCCGGTGGCCAGGTAAGGGAGGTGGCGGGGATGTCCGTGGGCAGGCATACCAGCCTGGCAGAGAAAGGGCACGGGGGTAGGGGTCGGCCCAGGGAAGCAGGGACCAGCGGGGGAAGCGGGGGGGGGGTAGGGAAGGGCCTGGGGAAGCCGGGGGGGAAGGGAATGAATCAGGGCCCCAGTAACCGGGGGGGCCACTGCTAATATTTATGTGTAGCAGCGCCCCGGTAGGTGCAGTTTTTGGGTTTTTTTTTAAATCACGCACAAAGCAACTCTTAAAATTAGCATATAAAAGACCAGCTGAAACTGCTCTGGTCTTCTTAGCTTCCCCCACACCACTCCCAGGGGTTCTTTGGGGAGACAGGAACCCCCACAGCCTGTTAAGAGGCCTCAGCCAGCTGGTCCCACATCCCCTCTCATGGCCAATGCCCTGGGCCAATTGGATGTTGTTAGGAAACAGGACCTGTCGGCTAGTTGCTCCAGCAGCCCTACCCCGCTGTGTGTGTGGAAGGAAGCTAAACCCAACCAAGCAGGTGGATTGTTTCAGGGCTGCAAAACCTGCTCACCAGCACAGTGAGAGACTCGAAGAATGCCCCAAATACAGCAGACTCCCCATTGCACTGAACCCTGCCCCAACAAATCCTTAGCATAAACCTTGGTTCGCACCTAGAAGAAAATGTTGCTTCCCTAAACATGGGGTTTTCCTTCTTAATTGCTTTGGAAAGAGCCAGTGCTGACCCCAGCCTTGGTTTCCTGAAAGTGAAAATGATCCATGGTAGCTCTCTGGTGTGTTTGTGAGTAAATGTCCCAGCACTGGGGAAAAAGGTGTCTGCTCCAGACTGGGGGAAATCTCACAGCTAAAACAGATCAGTCAATGAATTGGTGTTGGCAAAGCAGAGTGCGGAAGTCTGCCCTGTTCCCTTAATAAAGTCCACTTAACTGCTGAGTCGACTTTTCAAGTGAGAGTTATTAAATCAACTTAAGCAAATGCTTAAGTCGACTTAATACCTTCCTAGTGTGGTCAAGGCTTTAAGTCAACTTAAACCTGTAGTGTAGACATAGCCTGTGTGCGCTCAAAGTCAGGCCTGCTGTTTCTAGAGGCAAAAAACAGTTTAGGTAAATGTGGTATACTGGGTTCATGGCACTGACAAGCTCAGCTAGCAAAGAAAATAGATCTGAAGTGTTCTTCCTCTTAAAGAAAAAAAAACTAGAAAATTAAACACAGTAACTATGCCTTGTGAATGTAAAATTAAAATCACAAAATAACAAGAAATGCAAGAGTTAAGGTTTCACTCATCTTACCTTATTTAATTTGCACACCATAGCCCTTTAGATAATACAGAAATTATTCTGTTTCTTCTCCAATTATTAAAGTCATAGTCCCACAGTTCATGACTATGGGACCACAGCCATAAAAAGTAGCCTTTTGACTGCATTATGATTGTTAGAATGGAAGGAGTTTTGCTATCTGCTATAACTTTAATTACAAAATCATTCATCTATATATCTGTAGTATCCCTACTTATTAATTAGCTGCGAAATAATGGTCATCGGGTACAACTCAACTTATATTTACTGGCTAAATTCCAATCCATGCAATCCTAATGAGATCAAAGATCTTGGATGGGGCATAAATCAGCACAACTCTATGTTTGTTGTCATTTATAGTAAAAATAAATAAATAAATAAATAAATCAATCAATCTGGGTAGTTTATTTCCCAGAACACATCAGCAGAAAATGCTTTGGGTTTCTGGACTGCATATAATCATAAAACACTGACAGATAATATCTGTTACCCTAAAGGATTTAGAACATTTCCTTCCCTTTAATACCACAGAACAATTTTTATGGGAAGAAACTGGCCTCACCTTTCTAAACTCCAACTAGGTAATGCAGCAATGCATTTGCACTGTTGTAGACAAATGTTCAAATCAAATCCAAGGGCTGGAAGGGACCTCATGAGATCATCAAGTCCAACCCCCTGGGAATTGAACCCAGGACCTTCTGCATGTTAAGCAAAGGTGTTAGCCACTACACTATGTATCTTGATTCAGGATCAGTCTGTCTAAATACCTATGTATCAGTCAAAGTTGTGGAGACAGCCAAAATTATACTGCCACAAAAGTAGATTTATGAGTCTAACTTTTGGCCTCCATTTTTAAAATGTCACTCCCAAAGTATTATCTTGATGATCATAGATAATTGTGAGAGTGTGCCATATCCTTATCAAGAAAAGAAAGGAAAAGCCAAGAGGAAATGTTATAGGATTAGATATTATCAGGGAGAAAGCCTACGGCTGTCAGAAGCAAAAGGGTTAACAGAGTTTGTCCCTAATTTTAAAGGGCCACCCACCAGAAAATCATGCTACTAAAGACTCTTTAGAAAGGTGAATTCACAGTCAAAAATCCACTGATGATTGGGCAATCGTACCAGAAAGGTTCAATTTCTAACTTTCTGGGGCCAGGGATCTGGAAAGAAGATACTGTCAGATTTTCATAGCCAAAGCCATTTATTTTACTTTGATACGATTTTGATTCTGCAGTACATAGTGCCTGCTTTTGGAAATATGGTGTACTTTTGCTATTTCATTGTCTTGGAGAATGGAAGTGTGATGCATCTTGCATAGAGCAATATTGTAATTTTGCAATCTAATGTGTGTAAGGGAGCAGCACTGGGGGTCAAAGTATGCCAAAATGTCATTCTGGGGCCCCCTATTTTTAGGGGGCAGGATTCCAAGCCACCCAAAAATAGGGGAACACACCAGAATGCTGCATGCCAGGGCCCCCAAAAATAGAGGAACATGCCAGAATGCAGCATTCTGACATGTTCCCCCCAGGGCTGGCTGAAGGAGGGGGCTGTGGGCTGGAAGGAGATGGCAACCTCTCCTCCATTTCCCTGCCTGTTGGTCCCAGGTGCTGCACACGGCCCAGACCCTGTCTTGGGCCTGTGTCCCCTATCGCTGGCCAGCTGGCACTGCAGTCCCCCTCCCCCTGGCCTGGCTCCTTGGCCACATCAGCAATGCGGGTAAGGGGTTGGGGAGGGGGAGTGGGGACAGGCAAGCAGCCAGCAGGGAAAGAGTGTGGGGTGGGGTCGGAAGAAAGGGTCAGGATGGTGCACTGCAGAGGTGTGGAGAGGGTTGGGGGGCTTTAGGGTGTGCAGTGAAGACGGCAGAGCTTGGGGTGGGGGTTAGGAGGGCTGGGGTGGAGACATGAGGGCAGGGAGCTTAGGGAATGGGGACTGGGGCTGAGGAGGACATGGGGAAGGAGGGGTATGATGTGGAACATGCATTTTGGGGGCAGCAGTTGAGGTGGGGGGCAGGCATTTGGGGGCAGGCATTGGGGGGTAATAGCTGGGTGAGTGGAGGGGGCCCAGACCTGTGTGAAGGGGGACCAGAAATTTAAGAAGGTTCCAGGGCCTGCCAAATTATACTTTTAACTCCTGGGTGGCACAAAACTCAACTATCCCTGAACAAAGCAGCAAACAAATTAGGATTCACTTCCTTGCTCTTGGCACAGAGTGAGTTATATCACCCCCTTTCAAGATGTACATTACTCCCTAAGCCAGCCCCATGCATTTGAACAGCTACTATTGCTAGCAATGCAATCAAGGATGTGGGTGGAAGCAGGGCTCTACCCACTCCACAAATCACTTGCTCACAGGAAGGGGAGCATCAGGCATACAGACCCTGCTTTTTATTTGACTGCAGCCAGCTTCAAAATTGAAGCAAGGAAGTAAGAACTTAAAGCATAATTAAGTAAGGGCTGTGACAATCTTGCCCATATGAAAGATCATTGAAAACACCTTGAGATACTGCATATCCCAATATAATGACGGTAGGAAAAACAGGCATTGCACAAAGAGGCACAAGTTCATAATAACTTAACATTTAAACAATTGTAATAGTTTACTGATACAGCTTACCCAACGGCTTCTGTGTACCTCTGCAGTTCATTGGAACAATGTGGCAGAATTATGGAGCCTTTTATACATAGGTCACCACTTCAAACAGTAACTAAATGTTCACAGTCCTATAAGTCACTAAATGGGATTTTTTCCCACAAAAGCTCATGCAATAAATAATTTTTTTAGTCTAAGTGCCCCAGGACTCCTTGCTCTTTTTGCTGAACTAGACTAACAGGGCTACTTCTTTGGAAATTAACCTTATGATTTCTGATAGTTTTACAACTGCCTCTGTAAGCAAAGCTATCTGAGAAATTCAAATTCAGACAAGAGCAATTTTTGAACTTTCAATGACACAATGTATATCTGAATATATTCTCCATTTAAACCATGGAACATTGTGATTTAGGAATGCAAGCAAAACAATCTGACATTTCATGGCTAGGGAAAAAAAAGACTATGACTGAGTTTATGTCAACTGTACAGTGTAAAATAAATCAAGTGAAATTTTTTGATAATTCCCCAATACCTCAACATATCTTTTTAGCAAAACAGTAGTCTTCCTGTAAGAAATCAAGAATGGTAGTTAACACCTACCAATTAGCTAGCTTTATTTGCCTATTCTGATGTTCCCATCCAAAAAATAATAATAATTTAAAACATTACCAGTACAGTATCCAAAATTGCTAACCAACCCTAAATCACTTAAACGGTGCTACCTTTTTTTTTTTTTTTCATTTCAGAGAATTAACCTAAAAACTAGTTCATGTCTGTCGTAAGGAAGACTTCCCCCACACGTAGATCAGGAAATGTTTTTCTAATTACACATTTAGTAAGCAATATGTGACCAACTAACTTCACACTTGAGCTGAGGGGTCAGTTCTGAGAGATACTGTGCTTTCTTGTGAGGTGTGGAGAGCCAGTAGCTTTCAGGGTTAAATCCAAGTCAGTCTCAACTGAGCGCTTGGACTTGTTCACCACAGTTTTAAAAAGTTCCACTATTTCTAATCTGAGAACCATTTGTTTTTGCAATAACATGGGTTAGTAGTTTTCATTCCCAACAAATAGTTGCATCTGTCATCATTTATGTTCCTCCCGAGCAAGTCTGGTATTTCATAGTGGTTATCCTTCTCCACAGCTATTTCCATGTGAAGGAATTGAAGAAGAAACAGATGTGGGATGAAGAAATATATTTTGAGTTGTTTCAAAAACATTTGGAAATGCCCCAATAGCACAAAATAGGGCTGAGAGGGCGAGGGAAGAAATCTTTCTAAAACTAATAGTTTTTATTTTCTGAGCATTTTGGGAGAGAATGAGAGGAGGGAGAAAGCAGAAAAAAAAAACCTGCTTTGTGAGATAGGGGCAACAAATCAACTTGAAATCATCCTGCACTTCACTATGTATTTTTATTTGCCTTTATATTCATCTTTTTTTTTTTACATCTGTCCCTTTTAAGCAACATAGAATTAAAGCAACATAATATTGTTTCTGGGGTGGGGGAAGTGTTAAGCATTTTTTCATTTCAATATTGTGTTACATATGGTTAAGCTACTGATTACATCATCTCATTTTGTTTCTTTCAACCTGAACTATGCCTGCATTTTATTGTGTGTGGCTAGGAATTAGCCTGTTGGTGACAGCACTACCAATATGCTAACACAGAACTTCTACAGCAGTCCCCTATTGTCACCCCTGTGCAAGGAGGCAGTAATCATTATCACTGTCAGCCTTTCTTCATTTTCCACAGCCAATGCTTTGTGGGTGCTATTTGTTAATATGGTTTTGTTTCAGCTATTGATTTAAAATGAAACCACGTGGGAAATGCCCCAACCAGTATTGCTAAAGAAAGTTATAAAAATCCACTTGAAATTACTTCAGTTAGGGGGTTAAGTCCTCTTACAACCTTTGGACCAAAAATTTTCCATGACAACAAATCTCACTCAGCTGCTGGGCTCCCGCTACAAGGAGATGTTGCACACTGATTGGAAGGGAGGGTTGAGAGTTCTCTCCAGGGTCAAAACACTTCTTTGAGACACTGAAGAGTACTTTCCTCAGTAAGACAAAGTCAGTTGCACTATCATCTCCCAGTGCCTCCTTAACTTTCTTATGCAGGACTCTTCTTTTCACATGGACCCCTTTTTCCACATACAGTTCTGCTGAATCTCTGCCGACATAGACATTTTAGTACAGAATTCCTGATAGTCTTTCCAATAAAAGGAGAGTACCCTTTTCTCAAAGGCTCAGTCATCCTCGTCTCCTTTATTCGGCCCAAACATCTCAGTCCACTCATTTTTCCTTTACAGATTTGATTTTCCAACCTCAATCCGTTTCTGCTGGTCTGCCAAGCAGGAACCACAGCGAACAGTTCCCTTGTGGTCCAGTTTTGCACAACACCTGACATTTTGCTTTTCCCTTTGAACTAAACACTCAATTTAACATTGTTCTAAATATTCTCCTAGGTTTTGAATATCACTGTACTCTATGCCAATAAACACTAATTGTGAAAATATGGCCTGTTTTCAAAGGTCCAATAGAAAAAAGTATTTCAATATTTAAAAGGTAATCATGAAACCACTCATGAACTTAAAATCATCCAAGAAACTCCTCATATACAATCACCATGTCCTAGGCATAGAGATACACATTATTACATTTGACTCTGAACAGTTGCCTCATGACAAAGTACTAAATAGAAAAATATTAGCAGTAGAGCAATGTATATTCTGATTATTTTCTTCTCAATATCTTTAAATCTATCACCAGAATCCCACACCAGCTCCTGGGACTAAATAGGAACATGCCAAAATCATTTACAAAGAGTTTCTCAACTATTATTGTGAGGAAAAGTAAAAGCATCCATTTTGTGCCCAAGAACCACCACTGACAACAGCAGAATAAATTGATATTGGAACTATTTGTTGTCCCTTCACTTTTTTTATGACAACCTTTTTCTCATTCATTCATTTGAAGTTTATTCAAGCTGTCTGGTTTTCTCACAAAGCTCAGTTGTTCATATGGAAAAAAGTGTAAATGTCTTTGGCCTAAATTTACAATGAAAACTTTTTGTTTTTCCTCAATCTGTTCTTGTGTTACATGAAGGATTGAAATTAAACACAGAAAATTAAAAATTAAAAACTCAATTCTGTTCTCTCTTTCACTGACATAAATCAGGAGTAACTCCCAACTCCGCAAAAACAGAATGAGGAACAGAATCACACCTACTTGGCCTAAGTGCTATGCCCTAAATATGCAATTGCTGGTACCAAATCCAAATGATATCAGCCTCAGTATCTTCCAAGAAATGCCATATGTGACTTTGCTGAATGTGTCATCCATTCATTTAAGATTGAAGCAGAACCCAGATCTTAATTTGCTTGTTTGACTCTAATACACAGATAAAGAGCACAGCAAGAACATTTCTTAATGCAGGCATTAATCTTACCTTGCCCAGGACTTAATCAGTGGCAATCAAATGCTTTCTGCAGCCATATCTTTACAAGACTACACATTCCCTTTTATTTGTTCATACATTACACAAAGAACTGCAGCTTGGCGTTAACCAAGGAATCCCCCATTCTCAAACATGACTCAAAATTTTCACATCTTATTCCTGCCATCTCAGTGTACACCTTATAAATCAGTCCTGTTACTTTGAAATCATAGTAGACAATTTACTTTCACACTCAAGTAATACTGTGCAAAAAGAATATGAAATGCAACATTTTTAAATGCATAGTTTTCTGAAATAGCATGTAGATTCAACATACACCTCTGCACTTTATTAATCTATCCAAAACTGTGACAGTATATCATAGCAACAAACAGCAGCAAACTCCCAGGGTAAATATCACACAACCAATTTCTACTACATTTATAGAAGAAATACCATTGAAAAGGATGGGGAAATGCAATCCCTCCTGTGACCCAAAAGGCAGAAGACACACTGCTTTGGGATGATTTAGTTCTTCAGGGTACAAAGACCCTAGAGAGGTGGACACCATCAGCTTTTTCTTGTGGTACAGTTGTGTTTCACAGGGCTCCAACCATAGCAACAGGAAGGTGGGTTTTTTGAGGTTAAGGAAGGTACAGGACATTTGACAGTGGATCAATGCCTATGCAAATCCACCAGTCAAACTTCTTGCACTAGGAGCTCCAGCAGCAAAGGCCCCTATTAGAACCCTAAAGACAGTCAGTGTAGAACAGCTCAGCTGAACTCCATGGATTCCTTCCCCACTCTATCAACCCTTTTGGAAGCCCACATGGCCTGGCTTTGTGTAGAGGAAAGGATTTAGGTACTTATTCATGCAGATCAGAAGGCAGCTCTGTTTGAATTTCCTTTGCCAAGCAATCCAAAGATTGTTTTTCCTTTACCCTGCAATTTTTGGTCCTTGAAATAATGCTCTACTTTGCAAGGCAGGGAGAAGAAGCAATTATTGCCCTGCAATTTACATGGTATTTACTAAACACACCTCCATGTTCAACAGTTGCAATGTAACTGCAGACATCTAGTATGGTTCCTGGCACAAAACTACAATGAAATTATGCTAAAATATGAGTATTGTTTTCAGAATGCACACTTTTTACTGATATTGAAATTCTTAGTTGTACAAATACTATAATTTTGACATTGCTTTTGATAATTGTTGCTGTTCATATGCATCTAACTAGCAGTTATACCGTTCCAGAGGAGGCTAGTCTTTTCTTTTTAGATGACTCATTACCAGTAATCAAGTTTTCCACTGTATAATACACAAACAACTTTACCCAGTCAGGAGAAGGGAAATTTGTGATTCTGCCCAATTCATTTTAAAAAGTACTAGAACAACTACTAAGAGTTGCATCCATTTTAAAGGGACACTCTAAAAAATAAAATATGATGCCTGATTTATCAGTGTGTTACTCCAGTTTTACAAGGTTTCTACTGAAAGTGTAAGTGATCAATCAGCCAGTCCTCCCACCTTGTAACAGTGACACCAACTTGCATATTTAACTGTGATAGAACTTTTAAAATCTCAATTTTTCACTCTTCTGCTCTGTTTACTTCTTACACTTCACCCAACTTAGACCTGTCACTTTTATTTTCCTTTTTAGAGTTAGTTTGACTTTCCAGTTTTTATGACCTCACAGACCACTGTTCTGTTAAGGTTTCCAAGGTTACAGGGAAATATTAGCTGTGAGGATGAGGAAACTAACATTGTTTTCAAAAACAGAATTTAGCTTTGGAGAGACCAAATGACTGAAGATTAGCAACAGATTAAATACTTGTAATTGGTTGCCAGTCCAAATCCAGCCAAAAATCAAACAGGGACTGAAAGTCAGTATAGTAAAATGAGCATTGTATGGCTTATATAAAAACAATCAATGTTTTCAGGACGATTCCTAGTGCACTGTCTTTAAACACATAAACCACCCTAACAACTGGCTGTCTCTGCAGACAAGCCACAGAGACTCAAATACGTTCTCACAACTAGAGTCCGGCCCCTCACATCAAAATGAAGAGGCTTAGAAACTTGATCCAAACTTGTCTATGCCCTATCTATTCTGTAAACAGATAAAGAACATTTACCAGCCTTGCCAAGTTTTCAAGGGTTGCTGATAAAATGCTGAAAAATGTAATCAAATCTCATAGATACAACAATGAAGTGAAACAATGACTTGTTTTAAAAAATTGGAGTCATTTTCACTTTCTGATGCAAAAATTAATGCAAATTTACCAAAACTGGTCACTTTTGCTTTCAAATTTTCACAAAGCAAAATACAGATGTTAGTCTGTCTCTGATTACATGATATAAAAAAAGATTTGTGAGACCTGATTTTGTTTACTTATGCTGATTTTACATTGATGTAATTCTACCAGTATGTGGAGAGGTAATCCTGTTCAGTGCCAGTGTACCAGAAAGGAATCAGGTCCTAAGTTATCATGGAATTTTAACTAAATTGTTATCAGCCATATTCTGATATAACATTGGTTTAACACCAGAATGTTGGTATAGGAGAAAGTAGATTCAAGAGTTATGTTTACATTTGCAAGTTAGTTCAAATTAAGGAGGCTTAATTCAAATTAATTTAGTACCTATCTACACTAGGCTTTCATTAGTTCGAATTAAGGAATTCCTTAATTTGAACTAAGGAAAGCTTAGTTCGAACTAGTAAGACCTGCTGGTTAGTTTGAACTGAGACCTTAGTTTGATCATTATAGTGTAGTGACTAGCACCTCTGTTTAGTATGCAGAAGGTCCTAGGTTCAAGGCCCAGGGGGTTGGATTTGATAATCTCATGAGGTCCCTTCCAAACCTGTGATTCTATTCAATTCTATTCTTATTAGTTCAAATTGACAAATTTGAACTAACTTTTCCTAGTGTAGACATAGCCTAAGTCTTTAGTCTCCCATAGATTCTATTTTCCATTTCCCCAGCAAAATAAAACGTGAGCAATCCTTTGACTACAAGTTTGTGATCACAGACTGTAGTCTAATCCCTTTAAGTATTTATCAGGACTAGCTAAATGTGTATGAAAAACAGATGTAGCAAATACCAAAGAAACTTCAGATAGATTATCGTTTGATCATGTTTCCCACACCATGGTATTTGAGCTTCCTCGCAGCCACATAGTTTGAAGTTATATTTGGATATTGAACAATGCAGGTAGCTCACAGTGCAGGTAAATTATCACAGGCTTGATTCTTAATTGAAAGTGATCTTGAATTTTCACCCAATAGAGTCTTTTCTGCATGTACCTGACAGATTTCTCAGACATCTGAAATAACTTCTCGTATTTCATATTGCAGCTTTTAGGCTTCTGAGCTATAATGACTACATTTCTAATCCAGGAGTGAAATCCCAACCCCCTGAAAGTCAGAAGGAGTTTTGCTATCAGTTTCCAGAGCACCAAGATTTCACTTCAGAAACCCACTCCAAAAAGACCCAACAAAATGAAAGATTTAAGGACTCCATTCAAGGAGACAGTATCTAGAGATTTCAGAACATCACAACAGGCAAACTGCCTAAATTGTTGATAGGACTAGGTGGAGAGGGAGAATGATGAAGATAAACACATAATATACAGTTAAACATGGAGCCACTATTGGGATAGTTAAGGGAATAAGAAATGATGAGCTCCCATCTCTAGCTTATGAAGTTTACATTATAATACATAGCTGCAGGAAAAACCAACTGATATCATGAATGTGCTGAGCCAGAAATTCTGTACTGGTTTGCATCTGATTTAACCACTAAATACAGCACAAAATTTAGCCCATTTTGTCATAAATATGTGCGTAAAGTATATGGTACAGCATGTGCATTTTCTGACACCAAAGCAATAACAAAAACCTTCCTTTGACAGCTAACAGAAGAACCAGGTTTATGTTCCTTTAATCTATGATCAGTCTCCAATCTGTGAACAGGGATTTTATCAGACAATAAACCTGACACCATGCCTCACTCGACTTACCTGTTGGCTTCTTTCCATACTGAGGTAAGGGGTTCTCAACAGTTCTCTCTTTCTCCTCTCCTACACAGTACTGAAAAACTGTATAACAAGGATAATTGTTAAGTTGCATTGCATGTCTCACCTGAAATTAGACATGGCCAATGATCCACTCCTAATGCTTCTTGTGCAAGCCCTTCAGTCCAGCAGGTGAGCAGGCAAAACAGCACTCAGGAAGTTCTTGTTCCTCTATTCTCAGTACCGTGTCCAGTAGGGGTGCTATTGAAAAGCAACAGCAGGGCAAAGGGCAGCTGCTCAAAGGGCCTCCTACAAGCGATGACTGGTGCGAAGTGCTGAGTTTTGCTGGAAAGATGATGAAATAAATTAGAAAGAAGTGCCCCAAAGTAGTTTCTTCATAGCAACAGCCTGGGGATTGAGTAAAGGCTCGAGTCAGCTTCTGTTTTATTCAAATCACTGTATTCTAACATATGAACACACTGATCATGACTTCAAACATTTACTACTAAGTGTTGTACTTACTACCCTCAGGAGACCCTCTGGAGTCTATGAAGTTAACTATTTTGAATGAACATTCATAGCTTTGGCAATTCAGAGGTTCTGCCTTTCATGATTTTTTTGAAAAGTAGCTGGTTTCACAACAAGAGAGATAAATGTTTGCATCAAGACATGTTAATTTGTGGATGTTATGTGGTTCTTTTATGTAAAACCAGCCAGGGCACACTAAAAATAAAAATGAAATCAAATATCTCGAGCTTGTAAATGTATCACATTTAATCATGGTCTTAGGTTTTTGTTGTTGCTTTGACATGTCTGTGCATGAAAATATTTTTATTTTTCTTCACACAACATCTACAAATACTAACACATCCATGATATAGTAACATATTGTCAACATTATTTGAGTATTTTCTAGATTGCTTCAAACAAAAACAAAGTATTCATCTTCAACTAACTTGGAGTCTTTTCTTTATTATAATAGTCTAAAAATCTTCATTTTCACTAACTAAAAGTCTTGAATACTATGTTTTAAATTTATATGACCAGTGAAACTTTGGAGCAGGAAGAGGAAATAGCCATCTTTTTACAAAGTGAGACTACAATGTGTCACCTTTGTCCCCCACCAGAAAATCCTAACGAATGTTTCTTATCAAGCTAATTTTATCGAGAAAAGTTTCATAGCTACTTTCAAAATTCCTTGGAAAAAAGATAACAGGTTCACTATTCTTTCCATGCACATGAGCCCACAAATTACCTTTAGCCATAGTGAAAAGTAACAAAAGTTTTCTTAATTATTCAGCAAAGTTCTCAACATGGCTCTGAAGTGGTCAAGCAATCCTGTAACTATATTTATAATGCACTATGTATTTTCTATGTTGTTTTACATGCACGGGTATGGGAACTATAATTCCAACAAACAGATTGTTGACTAACGCACAATAATGAAAAATAAGCAGGACTAATAGCTCAAGAATGTCCACAAACATATTGTAGTTGAACTGACAGTCTGCTAACAACCTTACAGGATCATTAGTTTAAAACACAAGTCAAACTTCACCATACTGAAGAATTTGTGAAAAGCATTGTTACACATTATGTATCTCTGAATGTTCCTCTGAACAGGTATTTTGTTCCATTCCCCCCAGTGCCCTCAGAAAATACAGATCTTGCACCTCCTCTGCTATATTATTGGTGCTTCCTTGTTGACTGCAGGAGGACAACACACTCACAGAAAGCAAACTTTTTTATACATTTGTCCCACTCTCTCTCCCACACGTTAGTATAAACAAGAAATCTTTTCTTTTCCCCTCATCAGTGTTGAACATGAGACTAAACCAAAATTTTCGATGACTCGTTATGAGCAATTAAATAAATAAATATCAACATTACTTATGCATGGGAAAATTTAGTATTCAATGCAATTTCAGCTGCTGATGAACGTCTCTTTTGACAAAGGCAAGCACATCTCATCCCTCCAGTGCTTGTGAGGATGAGATGAAAAGGGCATAATGCAGGGCTCACTAAAGGTGTGTTCACATGGCAGTCTGATTTCAAAACAACAGAGGTTGTTTCAAAATAAGAAACACCACGTTCACACGATGTACCGTTGTTTCGAAACAATGGGTTCCGTTGTTTTGAAACAATGGCATTGTTTCGAAACAACTTAAACCCCATTTGGTGATGAAACAATGTTGTTTCAAAACGATTGTTTTGAAACAATCCCATCAGAACATGTTGTTTCAAAACAACAGTGACTTGTTTCAAAATAACTGTTGTCCAAACATGCTATTTTGCTTTGAGCTTTTTCCTTAATTCAAATTAACATTTTCTTAATTCAAATTAACTTATTTTGAAATAAGGTGTTATTTCGATACAAATTGTTTCGAAACAACTTGTATTGAAATAACTCCGTGTGTGAACGTAGCCTAAGTGAATCAATTCATTTGTGATGTAAATGATAAATCTACCAATTATATGACATGCCTTCAACAGAGTTGCAGTGAGCTGTTCACAGAAGAGTCCCAAGTCCATTCATTGTAAAGAAGAAGTCAAAAATTACAATACTGAGCTATGCAAATTACTCAAACTGCAACCAAAAGCACTGCGGAAAGCTGAGGCATTATGCAAAATGAGATCTTGACATCAATAAGTAATTAAGACAAATATATATTTTTAGGATACAAAGTTAGATTCAGGGCTTCAAAGTTTGAACAGAAGTGGCATTTAAGTAGTGTTGGCACTAATTGATCATATTTATCTAGGATAATAGATACAGTTACATCTAAAACTGCAGTATTACCCTGCATTTCCTGTATCCTACTTCAGGACATATCTTGAAAATGGCAAGCACTGAATGATCTCACTGAAGATAAACCAAGTGGCAAATTATCAACACACCACGTATTTTAGCCCCAAAGCTAAAATTGTTGTGCAAATCTGCATCTGAAAATGGCAAGTGCACTTCTCCTCCATTTGCTGGAGATACTCTTCATCTTACAGTCAGTAGTACATAAATTATACCAACTCCCTCCCAAAAAATGTATTTATTTCAGGCTAACCAGGAAATATTTAACCAAAATACCAAAAAAAAAAAAAAAAAAAATTCAACTTCTACAAACAGCTTTAACTCTCTTCTTTAGTCCTGATCAGCTTGTAGCTATGTTTATAGAATATTCCTAAATTCACCTCAGGTTCCTTCATCTTCACAGCATCTGACGAAATGGGATTTTCTCCCACAAACGCTCATGCAATAAATAAATGTGTTAGTCTAAAAGTACCACAGGACTCCTTGTTTGTTTTGCTGAACTGGACTAACATGGCTACCCATTTGGAACTCAGCAACTCTTAAATCCTGTAACTCCTCCCCATAAAGTACCGAATTCCTTGCATGCTAATGTACAAATCACCTACCCATTAAATGAGTCATCTATCCAATCACAAACGTTGTCCAATACACTTTCTATATGCAAAGCAGCTACATCACACATCAAGCCTTAGTACATACTTTTCACTCCCTTTCCACCTTTCCTTTCCAAAAGGATTATAATTTTTTGAATCTTGTTCACAACTCACAGCCACCATCATCTCATAAAAAGAATATTATAATAAAAAACACAGTCCACCCTTCTCTAGAGGTAGCTGATACATCATTCTGCTAGCTTTATTTACTCTACCAAAATGAGTTATGGATAAACAGACATGGGATAAGTGTGTCCAAAAGGAGTTTTGTATGGGTAAACTGTATCAGACATACATCAAAAGTGTCAGTGCTCAAAAGGTATATGCACACTTGTTGAAAAATGTGTCACAAATTAATATTTTAATTGTTGGTCATTTTAAAAATATGAATCATTCACATTTAATGGCAATAAAGAGATATTATGTCAATCTAGTTTGATCTGCAAGGTGACAGCTTACAGAGAGGTAGCCATGTTAGTCTATTTCAGAAAAAAAAATAGTCTGTGGCACTTCTAAAGACTAATAAATTTATTAAAACATAAGGTTTCATAGGTTACAACCCACATCCAAAGAAGTGAATTGTAATCCAAGAAGCTTCATGTTTTAATAAATTTATTAGTCTTTATAAGTGCCACAACATTATTTGTTTTGACCTGCAAGTTACAAATAGATATATTTTAAACCCCTAGTACTGATACTACAGGGAGGGTGGATGAAATAGAAGGCAGAATTAAAACTGACCTTAGAAGCAATTCTAAATTTCTTCACTTTAAAATGTTTTTAATTAAAACCAAACACTACAGCACTTAGCACTTTTTATTTAAGTAAAGTGTTATTTACAATCTTAATTCATTTTGCCTCAACTTCTTTTTCTTTAAATGAAATTTGCAAAAAGATAAATAATGAAGATAGAGTCATTACAGTTTGGAGTCATGAGGAATTTAGAAGTTTCTGAAGAACTGAGCCCAATCTTTCTCTCTACATCTGCAGAGCTTCCATGCTCCACAGCAGTGGTTCCCAACCTGTGGCCCGCAGACCCCTGGGGGGCGCTGCAGAGATACTTAAAGGGGTCTGTGGACAGACTGGGAGCTGGCGCCTGACAATACTGGGAGGGAGCTGCTCTGCCACAGGCTGGAAGTTTTTAAAACTCCCGTGCTGCCGTGAGCATGCTCAGAGAGGGTACAAGCCTGTGACGTGGCTGCTTCCAGCTCCGGTGGCAAGGTAAAGGGGTAGGGCAGTGGGGCTGGGGGGAAATCAGCCCAGGAAGCTGGTGGCAGGACAGGGTGGGGGGCTAGGGAGTGGGTGGGGTGACTCCAGGCCAGACCCCACTGCAGGTGTTGCTGCTGCACAGTGGGAGCCCAATTCTGCTGGTGCCCCCTCCCTGGTCATGGCTCTTCCGCTCCGCAGCGGGGACACGATTCTCCAGCACCCCTCCATCACAGCTGTACAGCTCCACAGTGGGGGCAGGATCCCCCCCACCCCCGCTGTGGCACTGCAGTTGCCTGGCACCAGGTGGATGCCAGCTGCAACCAGGAGGGAAGCTGCAAAATTTTTGGAGGGAGGGAAGGGGTCCCTGCCCTTGAAAAGGTTGGGAAGCCCTGCTCCACAGGAATCTAAATTCCCAATCTCTTCCTTCTCCTCCAAATTTCTAAGCATAGGGCTTGTGGGTACATAGTTTACAAACAATGCAGGTGGCATCCATGAAATGTTAGAGTAGAATGCTCATTCTTCTTCAAGTGTTGCTCACATCATTCAGTTACAGGTGTCTACGTGCTGCAGCGCATGGTACCCAGAAAGTCTTCTAGCCCTAGTCTGTCAGCTCAGGGCCAGCAACCAAAGCCCCCTCTGTGCCGTGACCACAGCTATATATGCGACCCTGACAGTGACCCTCCCAGTTCCTTCTTTCCACCTTCAGTGATGGTACAGAAACAGCCTGCCCTTGCTGCATAGCAATGCCTGTCTTTGTTGCATTTAACCAAGCCTTGTGGTTTTTCCCTCATGGCCGGAGTCAAGCCATGTGTGACCTGCTGCAAGGCATTTCTGGCCCACGATCCTCACGAGAAGTGCCTCCTATGCCTAGATGAGTCACGCCTGGTGGAAAAATGCTTCATGTGCAAGTCCTTTAAACAGAGGACATGCAGAGACAGGGAGCGAAGGCTACACAATATCACCCACAAATGGGCTTTACTACCAGTGCCCAGTACGCCTGGCATGCCTAAGGACTCACCAGTATTGTGTGCCAAGTCACCATCAGAATCCACCCAGCATCACTATCCAGCTAACAAAAAGCTGTGATCAGCATCTGATCCGGCACCGCCTCAGCAGCATACTACCTCGCCTCCGGCAACCCTGCTCCATGTGAAGGGACCAGAGTGCCCCCTAGTACCATTGACCCCAGAAACCTTTGCTGCTGCAAAGGCAGTACATCAGATTCTGGCTCCTGCACTGCAGAGACTGACCTGCTCAAAGAGCAAGCCAGCCCTCTCATCCAAGGAATAGATGGCCCCTACGAGCAGACCAGCACCAGCACCAGCACCGCCATCACTGATAGGCTCTGCCTCAGCACAGGAGAACGGCACCGAGTGTCAGCCTGCGCTTACCTGGGAAGGGGACTGTTCCTCCCTCAACTCCTCACATGAGCCCTCGGTACTGTGCTCTCAAGGATCCAAATGAGTGAGATCTGTCTCGGTTTCCTCCGCTTCTTCTCACGATGAGTCCTGGTGCTGTGAGTCCCCACTGACCTCGGCACTGACTCCAACGGTCACAAAGCCTGGGGGAAAATGCCACCGTAAGCGCTCCCTGACTCCCCTGTGCTGGGAATACTTGTTCCCTGGTTTGTTGGTGCAGATACCCTCAGTACTGACCCCATCACCTCTCACTCTCCGGCACAGCTCAAATCATACTCCAACCCCAGAGTACGCAATGCAGCACCGATGGCTCCAGAAGGGAGAGAGGCCATTTTACAACGTGACACGACTTGGCTGAGAGTGGCCCAGCAGATGGATGGACTCACCGAGCAACAACAATGTGGCATCCCCACAACCTTCAGTACCACCTTCTACCAGGACCCCCTCCTCTTCAGAAGATTTGGATGAGCAACCTGACTCTGGCACCCAACATAGTAGACCCCGGATTCCCTTGTTGTCCTCTCTGGATGAGATGACCTATCAATGGCCCCTGGCATACAGGGATGACCCTCAGGCCTAGCAGGATTTGCTGAGGCGAATGGCTGTGAACTTGAGCTTGGAGCTTGGGATCATCAAAGAGGAGTGTAATCCCCTATTTGGTGTGGGAGACGCAGCCCCACCAGCCAAGCTTTCAGTTCCCCTGCATGAAGGGGTGGACAGCATTGCAAGGGCACAGTGGCAAACCCTGTCCTCAGTCCGTCCTGTGTCCAAGGTGGCTGACCAGAGGTACCATGTCCTTTCTGACAAATTTGCCTTTCTTTTCCACCAGCTCAGTCCAGGTTCCCTGGTAGTGACACAGTTAATAAGAGGAGAGACAGGGCCAACCAGGCTCCACTCCCAAGAACAAAGAGGCTAAGAAATTAGACCTCTTTGGCAGGGGGGTTTATTCCACCTCAACCCTCCAATTGCATATCATGAATACATATCTCCTCCTCATGGGAGATATGTATTCTACCTTTGGAAATCTATGGAATGTTTCTGTGATGTAGTTCCCGGAGAACGCGTTCGGGACTATGAGACAATGGTAGAGGAGGGCATGCTGACCTCCCGTGACATTTTGATGACCTCATGGGTTGCATTGGACACCGCATCTTGCAATATATCTTCTGTGGTGGCAATGTGGAGATCAGCCTGGCTGCCTTTCACAGCAGATGCAGTTAACAATTCAGGACCTCCTGTTTGAAGGCCCTGCCCTCTTCGCTGAGTCCATACACTCCAAACTACATGGGATGAAGGATTCCAGGGCCACCCTAAAGTCCCTGTGCATGTACATGCCCCAAGCAACTAGGCGTTCCTTTAGAACCCAGCAAACACAGCAGCAAGCCCAACAGGTGCAGCAACAACTTCAACCACAAGGGGCTCACCCAAGGTCTTATCAGTATTCTCAGTGCCAATATGGAGGCCCTGACAGGGAGAAAACCATGTGGAAAGGGTTCAAAAGCCCAGCCCACACAGACCATCCGACAGGGAACTGGCTCTTCCTGAACTGCCAGCCAGAAGCAGCATTTTGATGGTCAGTTAGGCGGCCGCACACACCCCACCCAACTTCTCGTCTTCAGCAATCATCTGGCTCCCTTTATACACCACTGGGCCAGCATCACAACCAACCATTGGATAGTTTACACAGTATCAAAAGGGTACTCTGTACAATTCAAATCCATTCCCCGAGACAGAAAACCTCCCCCTCCCTCCACTCTCAGGAACTTAGAACTCTATCTATTATTGTAAAGGGAATGTGAAAACCTGCTCTCCCTGGGGTCAATAGAGAAGGTCCCAAGGAGGCATTGGGGAAAATGGTTCTACTCCTGATACTTCCTGGTCCCCAAGTCAAATGGCGACCTGAGACCATTCTTAGACCTCAGGGCTCTGAACAAACACATAAGGAAAATAAAATTCCTCATAGTTTCCCTATCACAGATCATCCCAGCTCTAGACCAAGGAGACTGGTTCACAGCCCTCGATCTAAAGGACACTTATTTTCACATAGCAATAAGGTCCCACCACAGGAGATTTCTCAGGTTCCTAGTGGGGGGGAAGACACTTCCAATTCATATCACTCCCATTCAGCCTACCCCTAGCCCCCAGGGTATTCATGAAATGCATGGTTGCGGTGGCAGCACACCTGTGAAAGTGGGCCATAAGCATCTACCCTACCTTGACAATTGGTTGAGAAATGGAAGGTCAAAATACCAGGTTCAACACAGCGTCAGAGTCACAAGAAAGCCGTGCGAATATCTGGGGCTATGTGTAACCCAGGAAAAATCAAAATTCTCCCCAACCCAGAGAATAGAGTTCATAGGTGCTCCCTTAGACTCAATAAACAGAAGAGCATCCCTGCCCCAGTCAAGGTTTCAGTCCATTTGCACCATCATTTCAGAGCTCCAGAATGCCCCAATTACCATGGCCAGAAGGTGCCTTTAGCTCCTGGGCCACATGGCAGCCTCTACTGCCGTGATCAGAATGGCCCATCTGAGAATGAGGTCTCTTCAGCTCTGGCTGGCTATGACCTTCCACCCACAGAGACATCCTCTGAACTAGGTACCGTCGGTCCCCCACATGAGGTACTGACAACACTGGAAATCTGGCAGGACCCACACTTTGCCATGAGGGGGGTTCCCTTTGAGGCCCTGAGCCCTACAGTGACATTGATCACCGATGTGTTGGACTTGGGGGTTGGGGGGGGGAGCTCATATCTTAGGTCTTTTTACCCAAGGGAACTGGTTCCCAAAGACAAACTCCTACACATAAATGTGAAGCAGCTCAGAACCATCTGTCTAGCTTCCAGGACGTTTCTGGACTTGATAAAGGGAAAGACAGTCCAGGTCTTAATGGACAACACAGCAGCCATGTTTTACACAAATCATCAAGGGGGTGCTCATTTTCTGGCCCTTTGCCCAGAAGCTGCCAGCCTGGCCCAGAGGCACAACTTTACCCTGACAGTAACACACCTTACAGGAGTGAACAGCACAGCAGACTCACTGAGTAGAGCCTTTCTTGTCACATCACAAGTGGTCTCTGCACATGGATATGATGTCCCACATAATCAGTCAGTGGGGCATACCCCAAGTGGACCTCTTAGCAACACATCAGAACTGGAAATACTCCACCTTCTGCTCCCTCAGGAGTCAAGAGGAGGACTCCTTAGCAGATGCCCTCCTAATACCATGGGGGGGGGGCACTAATGTATACGTTCCCACCAATTCCCCTGATATACAGAGTCCTCCTAGAAATAAAAAAGGATGGAGCGGACATGATATTAATAGCTCTGGACTGGCCTAGGCAACACTGGTACTTGATCCTACAGGACCTTTTGATAGACACCCCGTTCTGCCTTCCCTTCCAGGCAGACCTGCTAACTCAGGACTCAGGTTGTTTACAGCACCCAAACCCAAGGATACTACACTTAACAGTCTGGAGGCTGCATGGCTGAATGAATCTGAGAAACTCTGCTTGGACAGAGTAAAGAAGATAGTGACAGACAGTAGGAGACCTCCACAAGAGCCACCTACACAGCTAAGTGAAGGCACTTTGCCCTATGGTCCAAGGGAAAGGGAATTGTACCAGAGTCAGCTCCCATTCATTCGATACATTCCAGACCTCAAAGATAAAAGTTTGTCAATCCCCTCTCTCAGGGTCCACCTCGTGGATATCTCAGCCCTTCACGATACGGTGGAGGGGATATCAGTCTTTCCCGCCCCACCTCCACCAACTTCCTGAAAGGTATCGAAAGGATCTTCCCATATACCAGAGATCCTACTCCACAGTAGGACTTGAATGTAGTTCTTCACCACATTATGAACCCTTGGACTCATGTACATTGTTAGTCTTCTTGTGGAATGTGGCCTTTTTAATAACCATAACCTCAGCAAGAAGGATCTTGGAATTGAGGTGCCTTTCCTTGGAGCCTTCATACACAAGGCTCTTCACTGATAAGGTGCTAATGCGACTGCACCCATCATTCCTCCCAAAGGTGACCTCTCCTTTCCACCTGAACCAGGACATTTGTCTCCTGGTGTTCTTCCCAGACCCTCAGGTTACTGAAAAACAGAGGAGATGGCACACACTGTATGTCAGAAGGGCAATCTTGACATACGTTAAGTGCACACACTCATTCCACAAGACTTCTCAACTCTTCGTAGCAATTGTGGACCAGAAAAGAGGACAACCAGTGACTACATAGTGCATCTCCAAATGGATAGTGAACTCTTATTAAAGACTGCTACAGAAGGTCGGGTACACCCCTCCCAGGGAAAGTCAGGGCACACTCAACAAGAGCCCAGGCTTCATCAACAGCCTTCCTTGCTCAGGTCCCAATTCAGGAGATCTGCAGAGCAGCCACGTGGTTGTCTGTGCATACCTTTGTGATGCACTACACCATCATCCAACAAGCAAGAGAGGATGCCACTTTGGCCAGGGCTGTACTCAATGTGGATAAGCTGTAACTCCACCCACCATCCTGGGTATGGCTGGCAGTCACTTGTAACTGAATGATGTGAGCAGCGCTCAAACAAGAACAGCGGGTTACCAATATAACCATCCTTCTTCAAGATGGGCTGCTCACATACATTCAGAGTTCTCCCTCCATCCCTGCTACTCGGAATTGGCAAAAAGAAGGGACTGGGAGGGTCAGGGTCAGGGTCACATATATAGCTGCGGTCGCAGCACAGAGGGGGCACAGGCTGCTGAACCTGAGCCAACAGGCTAGGGCTAAAAGACTTTCTGGATACGATGTGCTGAAGCACTTAGACACCTATAACTGAATGTTTTACACAGGAATATGTTGCTATTTTATCAGATATGTTGCTATTTGCCAGGACAGGCAAGTATTGCTGTTTGCCAGAGGCTGCGAATAGCCAACAAGATGGATCATTACCTGTTCTATTCATTCCCTCTAAAGCACCTGGTATTGACCCCAGTTGGACAACAAGATAATGAGCTAGATGAACCATTGACGTTATCCAGTATGATCCATTCTTATATTTTTATGAGAACAATTCTTTTTATTGATGTTTCTCTTTGCCAACTGAAAATTACCTTTAATTTCCAGGGAAAACCCAAAGCAAAAGTGTTTTGCATTTTTTACCACTCTAGAGTATAGGAAGATTTCTTTTTTTTTGCCTACCATGGCAATCTTTTCCACACGACTATTGTCTTTATCTATTTTCCCAAAACAATGGTTCAGCAAAATGGCTTGTATGTATAATCATTTTTAAGCTTTTCAGCATACATAAAAGCCCATTTACTTAACTGCACCATGGCTTGCGTGTGTGTTTAATTCTAAGCAATAATCCAGAAATGTTTGCCATATAACTATCCCCTATAATGCTGACAGTTTTGAAATTGCAAGCCCCATTAAATCTGAGGAAGAATACATCTAAATCATAAAAGTGTACTTTGTGTGTATCTATCAGACAGATACACTCATAGACATATACATATATATCATTAATACACATAAATATATCTAGAAATATATGTGCTGTGTTGCTTTCTAATTTCAAAGTGCCATACAAAATAAACTAATTAATCTTCACAATCCCCATATAATTTTATTTATAATTTAGTCTCATTTTGCACAGGTAAAAATGAAGATTGAGGTTAAGTCATCCCTCAGTGAAACCACTGTTTGTACTAATTCATGTGTCTGCAAACTCCAGAGTGAAACCATATTTTCCTGACTCGACTATTAGGCAGTTTCCCAGTGCACTGTACATGTGGCAAGGCCTCTTCAAATTGTTTCCAGACACTGTGCTATTTTTGTAGCTCAGTCATATAAGCAAATCCTGTTCAGCATGTTCTCCACCTAGATGCAGCTTTAGATGAAAGCGGCACCTCTTGTAAATGACAAGCCATGGGTTGCCCAAATTCTTAAAAAAAAAAAAAAAACCACACCACATCAAAAAAAAACCAGATGTGACAGGTTCAAGTTCAGCATTGAGAAGCTGTTGAAAATAATTAAACTGCCAGTCATGCTGCACGTAGAGCATCAGACAAAACGGACGCATGCTTTGGAAACTTAACTAACTAAATTAGAGGAAACATGCTGAAGATGATTTCATCACCCTCTCACTGGGCAATGGGTAAGCTCCTTTTAGTACAGACATGTTGAAGCTACATTAAAATAGTTTTGTGTTTTTACTTGACTGGTTTTACATTCCACTGTTTTGTGAACACTAGAGCATTAGCGTATGCTCATTCTGTCTGCTCTTTTTCCGATAGTGTGTGAATCTGAAGCACATTCATGCTACTGGCAGACGAGGAAATCAACAATACTCTACTACTGATTTGAGGAGTGTGATCCTAATCTGGCTGCATTCATTAGCCTGGAGCTGGAACAGCAATGCTCCTGATGAGGTCACTGAAGGAAAATGAAAAGACCCACTACACCAGCTCAACAGGAATCACAGAAGGGCCCCAGAGCCCCAGCGGGGATTGGTGCAGAATAGCGGCCGCTAACTCAACATTTCTGCCTGCTTATTTAAAGTTAGGTTTCTCTTTCTCTATGGAGTGGGGCCTGAATTCTCTTACTTCTTGTGTAAATTGATACTTCAGAGTCTCCCAGTGGTGCTTAGATTATTACCCCTCCACCACAGCTCACAAGGAACATGCGAATCTTGTAATAACAGCAGTCAGTGTAATCCTAAAGGGGCATGCAACATGTACGGAACAGTATCATCAAACCACACTGAGTGCTGTCATTACAGAAACACCCACAATATTAATTTTCTTACTTTTACTGTTTCTCCTGAAAAACAGATTCTTTTTTGTTTTAACATACCTAAGTGATTCTTCTTCCTTTTCCTAGTATGAGAAAGAACAATTATTATTTCCATAAGCAAGTCTGTTCTAACTGTTCTCTCATCTCTAGAGCATATTTTATAATCTAAGCAAGAGCAACGCACCATTCCAATGAAATGTTACAGCAAT
Organism: Podocnemis expansa; assembly: GCA_007922195.1. Lineage (NCBI taxonomy): Eukaryota > Metazoa > Chordata > Testudines > Podocnemididae > Podocnemis > Podocnemis expansa. The sequence continues at coordinate 53,132,151 of ML681984.1, forward strand.
CTAAGATCACTACTAACCACTCACATGTGTATTACATCAAAGGAACCATCTTTATTTAAAATTTTATACAGGTCCTAGTCAGCCAAATTATTAGTTCAGCTCTCAGACTTTCATCAAGGCTTCAAACTACACTGAGCTGAATGTATTCTGACATTTGCTATATGGAGATTATTGCTACTGGTTTAATTTTCTTTCTATAAAAGGCTTGATACAGAGTATATTGAATCATTCTGAATTTATTGACTTCAAAGAGCTTTGGAAGAGGCCAAAATTCCTAGTGTTTCTGACAACTAGCATATGTAAAAGGAAATGAAGCAGGACAAATCAATCATTTGCCATTATCCACAAACAGAAAAGCTGTTGCACCCAAATTTGCAAATCTCATTTTTAGTTTATGGTTATATGGTTCAGGCTAGCAGGAAAACCTGATACTTTTCACTACTCTGGTACATTCTGAAGCTTTTCTACTATCCCACTACAAACATCAGTTCATTAAGTCTCATAATATGGAGGCATTATTTCTCCCATTTTACACAAAGTTGAAACTGGGCACAGAGAGTTGAAATAACTGCCTCAAGATCACACGACAAGTCTTTTGCAGAGCCATGCATTCAACTCAGGTCTGACTTCATAGTGCTTTAATTAGGGAAATAGACCATAGGAAATGCCATACCCAGTCAGACCAGCAATCCAACTAGTCTGGTTATTTTAACAGAAGCTGGTACCAAATGCTTTAAAAAGAGCAAGACTCCCCACAGTGGACAGTTACAGAATAACCTGCTTATGACAGAAGTTTCTTCCCCAAGAAGTTAGAAGACAATTACTGAACCATATGTTTTGTCCACAGTACTGTAGATTAACCACACAAATGTACCAAATTGGTCCCAGAGCGTATACACAATACAGTTTAAGCTTTGAGAACTCCCTGTGGTTTTTGTGTGTGAAGAAAAATACAAAAAGGACTTCTATGTCATAAAGAGCCCTGGAAACTGCACTGAATTGTATAATCTGTACTAAACAGAGAAGTGCAAGCATCAGTCGAGACCTACACTTTCAAATGGAATTAAAAACATTACGTTCCTTAAAAGCTAGATGGTTTTTAAAAGTAAATACAATGGTCTTTGTGAATCTGTCAGGACATTAGCTAGTAAATATGCGCTAAATCCAGAGAGATTCATCACCTCCTTTTCTCTGCTAAGGGTTAAGTTAACTAAGAGTTGGGATCTGAACAGGTAACTGGATAATTTGATCAGATTTTACAAGCAACAGATTTTTCTGATGACTGTAAAATTTGTAATCTGAGCACTAAAGTCTTAAAATGCCTATCCACCATACCACATAAAAAAACTGTCTGATTGCCTCATGCCATTTTTTTCCCCTTAGCATTCCTCCTTCATGATGCACAATGTTTAACTCACTTGTGGGTACCACACTGCACAGTTCAGCATTTGGCTGTTTCTTAAGCTTTCCCATTTCCATAATATTTAATATTAGCATTTTAAAAGTAAATCCATTCTTAAGGAAAAGTCCACCTCCCCATCTGTCTATGCATAAACATGTAGTTATGGTCTTGCCCATTCTAACATCAGAACCCTAACCATGCTGCAGAAATGTTGAAAAGCATAATTCTTTAACATTACCCTAAGCTCCTCAGTTGTATCCCAAACTCTGGAACAGGAACCATGTCTTAATTACTCAAGTCCCTAGCCAATGAAACCACAGTCGAGACTAGGGATTCTGTGAGTCACTAATATAAATACTAAATAATATGAATTACTTTTAAAATACCATAGCTTTTGAGAATAATGTCTATAGAACTATATTGATTTCCTACCTATAAAAATCCTACAGAATAATGATTTTTAGCATGACTGCGCTGTCCCTTATCTTAAGGAGTCTCTACCACACCTGGCAGAAAATTCCTATAGAATTCATTGCAAATTAAAATCAATATGGCTCTCTAGACATTACTATAGCATTTTAAAACCAACTTTTAACTGCATTTATTATTTCTATTGCCATAGTTCCCAGAAGCTCCAGTCGGGCCTGCCTTCTTATTGAGCTAGGCACTACCAAGCACAGATGGGAACACTACCCCTTTATCAAAGCATTTAGGGGCATTTTCAAAGATAGAAATGGTGTTAAAATAATTGTGCAGAAATAATATATATAATGGTGCAAAAATAATTTTGCGCTCAACTGCTATATACTTTTAATGGGAGACCGGCCTTTAGCTGCTGTCCATGTCTTTGAATATCAACCCGATAATTTAATACAGAATGGCTATGTTCACACAGGGCAGGCTTGTTTCGAAACAAGACGTTTCGAAACAAGCTGTTTCAAAATAACCTCTGTGTGTGAACATACCCAATGATGATAGTTGATGAATTTTAAATTTCTAAGTGTTCTCTATTCAAACCTGTAACTCTTTAGAAGAATTGCCACAGAATCCTATTATTACAGTTTCCACTGATCCCTATGGGTATCTTACATTCTGTAAGATACTTCCATGAAGGATAGCTGCTGTTACAGGATGAAGGGCACTCAAATCATGTTTATACCAGTGATAGCACCATTAGGTGGTAGGATGCATGCATCACACACATATGGCGAAACCACCTAAAAAGGCCTTGATCCACTTAGAATTTTTACATATCTGCATTGCTGTTCTCCTTCCTTAATCATTTATTATTCATTATACTTGATTGTTCTTTATTCTTCCCCACTGCGAGAGCTGTTTATCTGAATTGATAGGTAGTACAAACAGCTTACCAGGCAATAGCCAAAACAGAGAGGAAAATAACTTCTTTAGGCATAAGCTCTTTGAAGCAGGGACCATCCCTTTGTTCTGTTTGTACAGTGCCTAGCACAAGGAGATCCTGGCCCATGGCTGTGGCTCCTAACATATCTGACAATAGAAAAATAAACAGCAGTTTCAGTGATCTCTAATTTTAAATAAGAGCCCAGATGTGAACAAGTAGATACGACTGATTAAACAAAGATCAAATTAAGATCTAGTCCAATCAGTGTGAAAACTGGAAGTGTCCTTTAAGCACCACAGAACCATTTAAAATGGTTCTCCCCCAGTCCTACCCACAAAACTTTCTAGCAGACATAATAAGCTTCAAGCATTATATTATCTGAACAGATTGTCATTGGCTCATCAGTGATCCTACAGACTAGATTTGTTAATATTTATTTACAAATTAAATCTTTCGGTAGCGTCATAAGGACCATATACAATAATCTAAGCTTCTCTGTGGCAGTTTGGCCCATCTCTGGTGGCTACAGTTAGTTTATCATTCAAGATATTATTTTTTCCAACAAAACCAAGCCAAAGAAGAATTTTAGATGTTAATAAAACAGTCAGGGACATGCAAGGCTAATGCAAACAAATTTGTGCAAAACTTACTAATTTCAGTATTTGTAAAAAAAAGTGCAGTTCTTAGATGCTGGTCATATAAAATGATAAACCCTGTCTTTACCATTAGAAAAGTATATATAAGATAGCATGACAAAATAGCCCAGAACACTTTACTTGTAAAATAAGTTATACTAGAAACATACAATTCCATGCTATCACAATGTGTTCTCTCTAAAACTGATATTTTTCAATGGAAAACAGCATCTAGTAGACACCACTTCAAGAACTAGACAATGGTGCCAGAGATTAAAATAAACTGTCACCCCTAGATAATAACCTATATGAAATCATTATTCATAGGCTTATATAGTGCTACCTTGCAAAAGCATCAAGTGCTTAATCCTGTAAGATGTTGAGTGTCCTTTACTCCCCTTGGTTTCGGTAGAAGGGGATTCTTAGCACTTCACAAGATGGTTGCCAAGTAAGACAAGAGTTTGCTAGTTGAGTGCTTGCTGAACACATCTTCATAGTAAACCCACCAACAATGCTGGCAGTAACTGACATCTCTGGCTATGTCCACACATACAGGCTTAATTTGATTTAAGTTAAATAGAAATACATTAATTCAAAATAAAACCATTAAATTGATTTAACTTAAATTGAATTAAGCAAAAACACCAAAACAAAATAGCAAGTCCAGACAAAACTTACTATTTTGATTCAGGAGAGGGCACCATGGGAGGTGTAGCAAGATGGCCCCCTAATAGGGCCATGCCCCCTCCCAATATATAGAAAAAGGAAGGCACCTTGGGAAGGAGAAGGGCAAAAGTGTTAAATCAAAATAATGATTATTTCAAAATAACATGTCCAAATGACATTATTTCAAAACATCCATTTCAATTTAACAGCTATTTCGATTTCTTCCTAGGTTGTACTGTTTCAAAATAAGGTTCATTGTTTTGAAATGGTAGGGCTCATTATTTCGAAATAATGAAACATCGTTCAGATATGACTTCTTTTAAATCGAAACAACAGTCATTTCAATTCAAAAGCAACGTGTGGACATAGCCTCTGTTGACAACCTCACTAGAGACTAAAGTGAATCAACACTGAGCTACCATCTCACCCTTATTACTGAGCATTTGTAATATAGTAGAACCCAGATTTGGTCCCTCTGTGTTAGGTCTAAACATACATTTGGAGCAGCTATGAAAGCATTTTTAGATCTCTTTAAGATAAAAATCACTAGACAAGTTTTGAAAATCATTTTGACACCTAACGAATTATTATTTTTCCATGAATGCAACAGAACCATATCCTATAGAGAATAAGGTTTCTATCTTTAATATTGCTGGAGCATCTCTGCAAGCTCCTCATCCAAGTATACTCCTATAGCATAGCAGCAATCAGTGCTTTGACTCAAAACCTCATACTTTTTCCATTTTCACACTGACTTCATGGATCTCTAATATTCCCTGCTTTAAAAAAAAAAATATAACTTGCTTAGAATAACTTTCCAAAAATATAGCTGGCATTTTCCCTAAGCTTGCACAACTGCTTAGTAAAAATAAGCCTCAGTGTTCCACAAACAAGAAGGCTGGAATGTTGCCTTTCTCCAATAACTTTGTTGATTCAGTATAATTACAAAGTGATCTATTTCCAACACCAGAAGTTTTCAATCATAATATCTAAGCCAATTGCAACAATACCTACATCACTGTAACTTTCTTATATCCGTGCCACCAGCAGTTTTTACAAACCATTTCAGTTCCAAGATTGGGTAGAGAAGATATCACAGAGAACCCAAACACTTGCAAAGATAGAAAGGGATTAGTTTTTGTTTGATTTTGTTGTACCTTTGAAGCCTCTGCTATGATAAGGCCTTCCAGTTTTGAAGGTACTATTCTCAACCTAATATCAAGAAATGTACAAATCATCTAGCCCAAAATATAACAAATAATACACATATGGCTCAGCTTTCAAAGCCTCTCCGTCACAACTGTTCAATATGCAGTGGTGATAGATATATATATATATATATATATATATACACACACACACACACACACACACACACACTCACACGAAGGAAGGTATATTTGTATTAAACAATGCAGTCAAGAATTTCAGCTGGGCTAGAAGCTGCCTTGTGCAAAAACAAACCAATGTTTGGTTTCTCTTAAATTGGTTCAATCTACTCTAGCGTGGATTTCTTCAGCCCCAAAGAGCAGCTACAATGCTCTGTTCTTAGTGATGTGCTCTTTGCAGATCAAGAAACTCAAGATCTGCACAAAGCAAATAATGAATCCTGTGGCACTTTTAAAGACCAACAAATGTACTCACCATGCAAAGATCTGTACAGTTGAGAATCTGCATCAAAGCTACATGCTCAAGAATTATTTACTGTAGGCTTTACCGAATCTCTTCCCTCAAGCCCCATACAAAGGCTTTGCCTCAACCTACAACAGTGATGGCTGGACTCCACTTCAGAATTCTGCCATATCTAACTGACGATCTGATATTGCAGTTAAGCTCCTTCAGAGCCAGAAAAATCATGTTTTCAACTTCCCTCAACCTCTGCTTTTTTGTGGCTTACCGGTCCAGGTATGCAATGCTAACCTAACATCAGTGACTTAAAGTTATTGGGAATACCTTGTCATCAACATGAATGAGTATAACACAAAGAGGCCCTAATGTCTCCAATCTAAAATTCAGGTATGCTTTTGTGTTACCAGGCTAACATTTTGGCAAATGTTTTTCTTCATCCTGTACACAAGCATTCAGTTACTGTAGAAACACTTGCAAAAGTGTAATTTAACTGAAGTGCAGTGTAATTTTGAATGAATTTTCAAAGAAACTGGGTTCATAATACACTGCTTCTTTTTAAAAATCTTCCTTTGCTCTCTTTTGTTCTCAAAATTACATTATATACATATTGTATGTTAGATGAATCATTAAACTTCTGTTCCTTTCAGCTGGGACAGGAAGCAACAGCATTTTGTCCTGCATTGTAGGGAATAAATCTGAAAGGACTGGCAAGAATTTAGCAACACAAGCACCATATTATTAATGAGACACATCTAGCTGAATCAAGACATTGGTCATGAAATGTAGATCTTAAATTAAATCCTTCTCAAAATCCAGAGAGTTTATTTAGAAGGTTGGTTTTCTTTGTGTTCAGCGGGTTCTCTTGCTTATGGCTGCCACAGATCTGTGACTCTTTTTCCTAGAATGTACCACAGAAATTAAAAGGAGCAAAGGATATATTACTAACCACAACACCACATTGGTCTCTTTGATTTACTACTCCACAAGTATATAGCTTAGTCAAGGAGTACAGATTGTTAAGCTGGTTGAAATATTTTATTCAAGTTTATATTGACAAAAAAAAGACCAAGAAAAAAAAACCCTCAAACTAATTTTAATAAGTTAAGGAAGACTAATCTCCACAGAAATGGAATTATAGTCACCCAGAAGCTGACAATGCTAAGTATTAGTAATGTGACTTCATTAATAGAACACTATTACACATTTTAATGGTGTATCAAATGTTTCTAAAATTGCAATTGCTAAATATTTTCTTACTTACTGTATGTGATTTCTGCTCCAAAGCAAAGATCTAAGAACTAGACCAACCATAGCATAGTTATTTCTGACTCAACTGGCTTATCAAAACTACTTTCAACAAAAGAAACTTAATTGTTGTCATGTACAATACTCTAAGAACAATATTTATATACTTTGTGTCCTAGCAGCTTAGACACCAGTACTGCAATAAGTCCTGCATATAAAGGTTAAGGGCTTCACCCACACAAACCAACATGCAGGACTGAAGTCTGTGGGTATGTCTATACCAGGGGGCAGCAACCTTTGCTGGCCCCTATGCCAGCCCTGCCCTGCCCATTGCACCCTCAGCAAGCCCCAGGGCGAGGCCAAAAGGGGACAGAGCCAGGCTTCAGTTTCCCAGCCAGTACCCAGACTCAGACCAGGACCAGTTCGCACCAGTGGCAGATCTCCAATTCCCAGCAAGGGCTGGGGCTAGCTCCCGCTCCTACCAGCGGGCACCATCCAGCCCCCAACTGGGGTCACAGCTGGGGCTGACTCCCGCTGGCAGCAGCACCTCTGACACCAACCCATCCTCTTCCCAGCCATGATCAGGGCCTCCTCCAGCCAGCAGAAGCAACTCTGGATGGGCAGACCCACCCCACTCTCCTCCAGTAGCCCTGCCCAGCAAGGGGTGGAGACAGCAGGGGCTTGGGAGCCCTGTGCTGCAGCTTCTTTTTCCCTGCTGGCAGCACTCCCCAGTGGGGAAGCACGGTCAGTGGGGGCCTGGACCTGTGGCACATGGCCCATGTGGCCCTAGGCCACATGGGGGGCAGGGCCAGTAGAGAGCTTGAGCGCTGCAGCATGCCACTCAGGCTCACCTGCATGCCACATCTGGCACACATGCCAAGGATTGCCAATCCCTGGTCTATACTGACAGTGGCAAGTTTGCCGCCATCAGAACACTCTTCTGGGTTTGATTGAGCAGTCTGTAGAGATGCACTCAATCGATCTCCAGCTCAACGTTATAATTTCAGCACCACACTGGAGTCATGCTAAGTTGACCAGATAGCATTTCTGGTCAACTTTGCACATCGTGAACAGGGAGGTAAGTGGGAGTTAGTAAGGCTACAGGAGATATGCAAAGTATTTTACATGCCTTGCATATCTTCCATCAGGGTTGGTCCTTCCATAGCAGTTGCCTAGCATACCAGCCACTGGGAGCACCAAGGTTCTGGGCTGGGGCCAGCAAGCCTATCCTACCCTGCTCTGCTCCCCACCTACAGGCAGACCACCACCCATGGCCAGGGCCATGGGGAGGAGGGAAAAATCACTGTTGGCCTAGGGCGGCAAGAAACCTTGGGCCATCCCTGCTCTCATTGACTGCCACCTAATCTATACAGCAAGTGTAGATTAGGGCTATGTATTAATAACAATCAATCACACGTTTCACTGCCAAGAGGCCTGCTCCATTTACATCACTGAATAACCATGGTTATGGAGGCAGCACTTTGTAGTCTAAAATTGTTAACTCTTTACTTGTTACCGCGTTTTAATAAAATGAATAAAATTGTGTACAATACAACTTATTTTATTTTCCAAGTAACACAAGAGAAAATGTCAAATATGTAAGAGAATACAACAGAGAAGATTAGGGCTGGAAGGAACTGCGGGAGTTCATCACCTAGCCCTGCTCAAAGCAGAACCAAACCCTGCTAAATCACCCCATCCACAGCTTTAAAAAAAATCTTTAAAGATGGAGATTATAGCATCTCCCTAGGTAGCCCAATCCAGTGCTTCATAACCTTCTGAGTGAAAAGGTTTTTCCTAATATCCAACACAGATCTCCACCAATACAACATGAGATGATTGCTCTTTGTTCTGTCATCTGCCACCAAAGGGAACAGTTTAACTCCACCCTCCCCCCCCCCTTTCAGGTTGTTAAAGGTCACCATTAAATCCCTGCCTTGTTCTTTCCTTCTGCTAACTAAAAAAGCCCAGTCCCCTTAGTCTCTCCTCATATGCCAGCCATATGTACTCCAGCCCTCTAATCATTTATTGTTGTCCACCACTGTACTCTTTCCAATTTGTTCACATCATTCCTGTAGTGAGGGGCCCAAAATTGGACATAATACTCCAAATGTGCCCTCAACAGAACCAAATAGAGGAAAGTAATCACTTCCCTTCATCTACTGCCAAATGCTCCTACTAAAGGCACCTCAATATGCCATTAGACTTCTTGGCAATAAGAGCACAATGGCTGACTCAATATCCAGCTTCTTGCCCACTGTAACTCCCAGGTCCTTTTCTACAGAACTGCTAGTCAGTCAGTCCCCAGCCGGTAACAGTGCATGGGATTCTTCCATTCTATGTGCAGGATGCAGATTATATCATAGCTAAAGCTTTGAAGTATGAGATGATCCATTAACTTTTATCCTGTCATTTTTCATCCAGGACCAGAAGTGCAAGCATGGAACTGCCTCTAAAAAAGTCTGTTCTCAGAGCACTTCTGCCCTCACTGAAAGCCGATCCATCAATAAAATTTCTATTTTGATTTTTCAAAGTAAGTTCAAGAGGAGCCCAACTCTATGACTCCCACTAAAGAAATTTCAAACTGAAATCAAGAGGCATTGAGAGAATTTAGCAGTGCTCAGAATCAGACCTGGAGTTCAAATAAACATGCAAATCTTGTATGCCTTCTATCCAACCTAGAACTCCAATCCTTTTGATGTTCACCCATTATTAAATACTTCAAATTATTTTTCATATTTTAGCCCTGTAGAAACAAAGTGTGCTCTGGGAAGACTGAGAATCAGAAACATATACATTGTAATCCCATATTCTGGAGCTTTGGAAAATCTCAGATTTCCTACATGTAAAGTGGTATCAACACCTACTTCAGACAGACATGATGAGAATTGATTTCTATTTGTAAAATCCTCTGAAAAAGTAAAAAGCATCCCAAAGAACTAAGTATCATTATTAAAACCAAAACAATAAACCTCAATTAATTGGTCATGAGTTGGGTCCATCAAATACTTAGTAATTCATATTATGGATTTTTTTAAGAGTCGTATATTAAGATGATAATTGAATTAGCATTTTTTAAAGTTTTCCTGTGAATCGTTTCTAATGAAAAAAGAAGGAGTGGATTTTTCAAAAGGAGACTGCAGGAATTAGGCATCCAAATCCCACTGATCTCCTTTGAAAAGGGAGTACCTACCTGGATCTTTAGGTGTCATAAATACATTTAAAAATCAGGCCCCAAGACCCTTAGGCTGGTAGCTCTAGATACTAGCTGATCATAAAGTACTCAGGCTCATGTGTCATACAGAGCATACAAGATACAGATACAATTTCCTAAATTTTCAAATCTCTCCAGGTTCAGTTTCAGTTTTTATAAGCAATTGTGTTCTTTGCTAAAGTAGCTTCTGTGTAGTTAAAACAACTATGGAGTCTATTCAAGCTCATTTCCTGAAGAATGATGGTAAGGCAGTTCCAATAAACTTTTTAGGCATGGGCAGAAATAAGAATCAGCTCTAGTTTTCTTTTCACCAAATTGGCTACTCTTCTTACAGGCTATGTCTACACACACATTGTTATTTCGAAATAAGGATTTCGAAATGAGTTATTTCAAAATAAAGTCCTTATTTCAAAATAAGTTAATTCGAATTAACAAGATGTTAATTCGAATTAAGGGAAAGCCTGCTATTGAAACAGCTGTTATTTCAAAATGGTTATTTTGAAATAAAGCCATTTGGACATCATGTTTTGAAACAGTTGTTTCGAAACAATGGTGTTGTTTCGAAACGTGTCCAAACAGCCTTATTTCAAAATAACCATTTTGAAATAACAGCTGTTTCGAAACAATCGGGGTTTAACCTGTTTCAAAACAGCAGTTCTTATTTCGAAAGGACAGGATCTGTTCTTTCGAAATAAGAAAACATCATGTGGACCAAATATCTTTTATTTCGAAATAACCAGTGTTGTTTCGAAATAAAAGTGTTGTGTAGACATACCCACAGATTCTCAAAAGTCCTGGAAAACAGCTTCCAACCCTATTTTATAGCTATAAATTCCAATTTTTACTTTAATCTTGCCTCTGGATATCCAAGTTTATGATTTTCCCTCTCAGAGCAAATATGGTTTGCACATGGAGATCACATGCTGGGCAGACAGGCCATGCTCTAGATCTCTTTTATAACTCTTCAGTACTCTAAAACTTTATCGCACAAGCACTGCATAAGAAATCTTCAGGACATAATGTTTTTTCTGGTTTTGACATACTTAACTAGTTTACAAAAGCATAACTTTGGAAGCCATTAACTGCCTGAGGCAGATGTATATTAATAGAAAAAATCATTAGGTAACAATTTTTTTTGCCTCAGAGAAGTTTCTTTCTAATTACCAATAGTTAGAGACTGCTTGATTGCCTGAAGCTTGCAGATCTATATTCCAGCCCAAACTCTTAGTTTTTGAAAGCAGATGATTGTTTGTTTTGTTCCTTGTCCTCATAATACCAGATATTGCTGTTATCCATATAAATATCTAATCCTCTTTATGACTCCTGCTAAGATTTCAGCTTCGAATACAACATGTGCCAATAAGTTCCACAGGCTACTGATTTATTGTGTTAAAATATTTCCCTTCATATGTTCTAAATTTTCTGCCTTTCATTTTCATTGAAATTCATTTTCTGGTAGAGACAAGAACTGAAATCATTTGGAAATCTTGTGAGACACTCAAAATCTTGCTAGATTCTCAGTTCAGAGTTTTAGAAAAGCATCCCTCCTCCACTAGGAGAGATGTTCAGAGTTTATTTTGTCTGAAATAAAACCTTTCATGTGCTACATTTGTGCCATGATTCAAGGATAGATTTTTTAAAAGATATTTAAGGACCTAAAGATGCAAATTGGCACTTACTGAGATTTCAATTTTGAAATAAATGAAAATTAGGCACCTATCACATATACTTGCGTATAAGCCAAGATTTTTGTGCCTGAAAATTACCTTTTAAAAGGGCACTCAGCTTATATGTGGGTCAGAGATCAGAAAGCAGTCCCAGCCTAGGAGTTTTAAATCTCCTGCCCTGAGCATGCTCTAAGCACGCTCGGAGGGGGGGGGGCATGGAGCCCCAGCATCAGAGCAGCCATATTTTGTGCTCAAGCCACCCAGGGTTTACAAGCTGGGGCTCACTCCCCTTACTCTGCCTAGCCACCAGAGCAGCCAGGTAAGGGAGCTCTGGGGGAGACAGGTCGGCCCAGGGTAACCAGCAGCAGGGCCCAGGGGTTTGGGGGGGGATCAGGAAGGTGGGGAGAAGCGGCGGCCATTCCCGGGGGTTGGGGACAGTGCAGGGGGAAGCTGTGGCATGGTCGCGGTCAGAATGGTAGGGAAGAGGTGGCATGGTTGGGGACAGTGCAGGGAGAAGCAGCAGCATGGTCAAGGCTGGTGAAGGGGGAAGTGGCAGCATGGTCAAGCCTGCTGAAGGGGGAAAGCGGCAGCATGGTCTGGGAAAGCAGCAGCATGGTCAGAGAAATGGCAGCCTGTTTGGGGACGGCACAGGGAGAAGCAGCAGCATGGTCAAGGAAGTGGTGGCATGGCCTGGGGGACAGGGAGGACAGGGAGTCCGGGGAAGCTGGTGGTGCGGGGGGAGGGATTAGAGGCCCAAGGCCACAAAGAGACCTTGGCTTATGCATGGGTCATGCATTTCTGCTGGTTTTGGGGGCTTGAAAATGGGGGGTCAGTTTACATGTAAATCATCTTATACACAAGTATATGTGGTACTGGTAGGTACTTATGAAAATCCCACTAAACACTTTTCTTCTTCTTCAGGTATTTAAAGACCCTTAAAAATCTGACCTGTGGCAACCTATAGACCAAATCCTAGATAAACATCCAGCCATATGAAAGAGAGAGAAATGATTCTTCATAATATTTTAATAATTTTTTTAATTGAGGTAGTTGTGTATTTTGCCATGGACCACACACCTCTCAGAGCATGTGAATAATGTGCTCACTGCATTTTTGGTTTCATCCATTTGTAGGACTTGCTTCCAGTAAGTACCCTGCAGGCTACAAGCAGTGGGGTTAAATTCCTGTCCTGTCTTTTGAATCCTGCATGTCTCTCCCCTGCCCCCAAATCTTAGTATAATTGACATTTTCTTCTGGTTCTTTTGCCTTTTTAATAATCATTAATACTACACAGTACAGTGGGGAACTTTAAAAGCATTGCATTTTTCAGTGCATTATACCCATTTTGCATCATTTTGTAGCAAAATTGATATATTACCATGAATCTAATGCTAATCTTCTCCAATAAAAGCATTGGATTGGAACTCTGGGGTCTTGATTTCTACTCCCAGACCTTCCATGTGCATGCAGAGTGACTTTGAGAAAGTTACATCACTGTTCCTCAGTTTCCCCAACCAAAATGGGGATAGTGCTAGTGACTTCATTTGTAAAGTGCTTTGAGATTTATTGTAGGAAAATGCTTTATAAAAGAGCTAGGTGTTATACTACTACCTTACAACCTGTATATTTCCCATGGCATTGATTGCTTAAGCTCAAGTCCTTGCTACACGAACCATGTTGTACCCCACTCTGTACTGTGTGCAGATAAAACACTTATTGTATAACAATCAGAAATGTTATGATTAAGTGGCTCCACATCTCATAGTGGCCTAATTTCTTCACCACAAAATCTGGGCATGGTGGTACACAAAGTTAAACAGAATGTGAAAGAGATTGACTGAGTGGCATATACATTAATATTACATAGACTGGCACACACTTTGCTCTGTTATAGCCAGGCAATTTTTAGTCGATTGCTAGCTGCCCGCTTGAAGTGCTAGGCTTGGCAAACACAAATTGGTAGCAAAGAAAAGCAGCATAACTGCCACAGGGAGACCACCACAAAGCAGAGATTTCTTTAAAATGTAGTCAGTTTCTTTTAAACAGAATTCCATGTCACATATGAACTGTTAATCAGAATCTTCAGCTAACAGTAATATGCAGTGAATGGAAAATGTTAGGAAAGTCAGGGTTGGACAATACTTATGACTCACTATAGAGCTATCTAAAGGGATATGGAGGTCATCCACTCAGAGTGTGGGCTGAAATTGGTTTATTTTCCAAGAATTTCAGTGAGGCTCTTTGAGGGGAAAACAAGACAAGAGCTTTAGCCATGATTATAGCTACAAAGATGACTATATAAAGATAGCTGAAATACTGGCAAAACTCGATGCTATAGTAGTAAAGCAATTCACTGAACATTTGATATAAATACTAGCACTGATTTAGACACAAGCTGTGCTTATTGTGGTGACTCAGTGATGGACCTTTTTCAAGATACAAATACATAAAACTTTTAAAATTGCTTCTAGATTTATTGATCTAAAATTTATGGGTTTAGACTGAGATTTTCAAATGGGAATCAGGCATCCCATTAAGAGATTCAAGGCCAAAAGGGACCATTGTGATCATCTAGTCTGACCTCCAGTGTAACACAGGCCATGCAATTTCCCCCAAAATAATTCCTACAGTGTAAGTGCTGGAAAAACTTCCTATCATGATATAAAAATGGCCAGGGATGAAGACTCCGTCATGACACTGGACAGAGCTGCCAAGGAGAGATAGGAGGAGAAAAGGGAGTACTGCTCAGAGGCCCAGCAAATTCAAATTGGCTGCAACCTTTTCCACTCAAGCCCTGCCCACATTTCATTACACTCTGCCAGGGGCCCTGCCTAGCCACACTGCTTGCTGTGTTGCTCCTTCTCCTCCCTATTCAGCCTCCCTGCCATCATTTGCTGTTTGTATCCCTTCTCTTCTTCTTCAGTTACACCCCCCCCCACCACTGCTCATCCAGTCTCTCCCTCCCCTAGCTTGTCACCTGGAGGAAGAGGGAAGCATTTAAGACAGAAGGCAGAACAAGCAAGGAGAGGGATGTGACAGTAAGCCAAATGGGAAAGGGGTGGGCAGAAGAGGTGGGATGAGAATGCTTTTGCCCTGAGGCCTGGAATTGCTGTTGGCAGACCAGACCCTGGATAAATTATTCCAAGACTTAATTGCCATCAGTGTTATAAAATGTGTGCTTTATTTCCTGTCTGAGTTTGTCTAGTCTCTTCTTTCAGTCATTGGATTGTGTTATATACCTTTCTCTGACAGACTGAAGAGCCCATTATCAAATATTTGTTCCCTCAAAGATTATACAAGTTTGTAATCAAGTCAGTCCTTTACCTTCACCTAGAGCTGGCCTGAAAAATCCTAAATTAAATATTTTTTTGGCTAAAATTTGCCAGTTCACTGAAATCAAAAAGTTTTCATAGAAATGGTTGTTCAGTCCTAACAAAACTCCAAAGCAATCCTGCCTGCCTCCATCAGAAACCTGCCTAGTTTCCTGGAAGCTCGCCTGCCTGGCTCCTTGACAGGCCACCTGGCAAGCTGATGGGGAGCCAAGAATCTGGAAGTGCTACGAGACATTGTTCCTGGGGTTGTAGCTCATCAGCAGACTAGCCAAGGACTTGACTTTCAGAGTCCTCAGCAACAGGGCAACCTGCCAGGGAGGGCTCTCCCATAGCCAGGGCTCCATTCCCTGTTACAGAGTGTTTCAATAGTTTGGTTTTCATGCTACATTTGCATGGAATCAAATTCTGAAATATTAAAATCCTCCACAACACAGAATTAACTGTCTTGGCCTACATCTAGTTGCAAGCTCACCAGACACAGATGATAAAATGTTGTTTGAATTACTGCTGTGATATGATTGTCAAACAGCAGCTGGAGGAGCAAGCTCACTCATGTATTGAGAACACTATTATCTAATGGCCAAGAAACTTCTTTAGTCAAAGAAGCTGATGTTACATCCACCATCTTCTCTAGCTGCTTTCCCAGTCCATGATCACTTCCATCGTATTGGGGTTGAGACTCTGCCAGCTCATCTTCATCCAACTCTTAGCTAAACACTGGCTGAGGTAATGAACCACATCATCAGAACTGGGCAGGGTGTCACCAGCACACTGAAAACTGAACACTCAATAACTCCTTACTAACCATCTTACTGACCTTGTATACATAAGGAAGAAGTAGTATGACAAAATGACACCCTATGGCAGTGGTTTTTAAACTTTTTTGTTGGGACCAAGTTGAAAAAATATATCATTTATGCACCATGATCCAACAGTTAACTCTTTCAGCAAAAGAGTCCTGTCTTTTGGTGGTGGCAGCAGTGTGCACCGCAACCTGGAACCTGAGGGTCTGTGACCCAGGACTGGGTCCCGATCCACAGTTTGACAACCACTGCCCTATGGCACCCTGCACCTGACAGCTTTTCAGGAAGAGGAAAAATTGTCAACAACTATCCATTAGATTCCTCTGAAAAAAGAATGAAGTCACTGAAAAGTAGCTCCATCCACTCCCACCCAGGTCTGCAAGCAAGTCAGCAACACCTTGTGAACAATCGCACCAAAGACAGCTGCTAGATCTAATACTACCTGAATGTGCACTTAGGCCTTGATCCATCACCATAAGGAAACAGACTGCACTGATTGCACTGAGTGGCTATATGCCATACTTCGATCTATACATTGATTAACTCAGGTCAAGAAGATCAAAGCCATCTTAACACTGAGAGAATTTTCTCATGACAGTGTTCTCCATGAGCACACCCACAATAGGAGGATGTGACACTCATCAATAAGTAGCAGGATTACCAGCATTCAGTTGTCATTTCTTGAGCAAAAGCCACGCTACTGCTTTCTTAAAAGCAGGAGGCAGCCTACTATAACTAAGAGATATTGACAATGCCTACAATTGAAAAAGACTAGTACTTCCCCCTGTCCTTTACCAACCAGAAAAGACATGGATTGAAAGCACAGATTGTGTAACAGCGTACTTCCACTACTTCAGGGACAGTCACTGACAAACTCTAGCAGAATAGTGAGGATGTAATTCAGTGAAGATCTTGCTCTGCCACAATGGAAGCAAATAGCCCTCCTCCAGGCTGAACAGTCTTGTCCACAAAATAGCAAGACATTTCCACACAAAGAGAGTGACTCATTCCAGCTAGCTACAGAGCAGAGGTATTCTAGATAGCACGTTATCTGATTCTGTAGATGTTAATGTGGAGGAAAAGAATTTTTTCTTTGTCTCCTGCACAACCACAGAAAAAAAAGTTTGTTTTCTTAATCTTCTAACTACAAATGAACAACCTTGGTCCAGACTTACTGTGTTGTGATCTGTTCACCCCATCTCAAAACACGTATTAAAATTGTAAAAGGTACAGAATAGGGCAACAAAAATGATTAGGGGTATGGAATAGCATCCATGTGAAGTGAAATTAATAAGACAGGGACTTTTCAACTTGGAAAAGAGACAACTAAGGAAAGATATGATACAGGACTACACAATCTTGACTGGTATGAAAAAAGTAAATAAGGAAGTGTTATTTACTGCTTCTTGTAACAAGAACTAGTGATCATCAAGTGAAATTAATAGGCAGCACATTTAAAATGAACAAAAGGAGGTATTTCTTCACACAACACACAGGCAATCTGTGGCACCCCTTTTCCAGAGGATTTGGTGAAATCTAACACTATAACAGGGTTCGCAAAAGAACTAGATATGTTTATGTAGGATAGGTCAATCAGTGATACTAGCTTCAACTGGCAGGGATTGCTGTTCACCAGAAGCTGGGAGTGGGCAACAGGATGGTTCACTTAAGGCTCACCTTTTCTGTTTATTCCTTCTGAAGCACCTGGCATTGGCAATGGTCAAAAGGCAGAATGGTAGGTTAGAAGAAACACTGGTCTGACACAGTATGGCCATGCTTATGTTCTAGCGACTTCCACTGCTGGTTCTTTTGCCATCTTCCCTATTATTTTATTTGTTCCAGACCAGCTGTGAACAATATGACATTTGAAAATGCAGTTGAAGATATCACAATGTAGGTTAATTGCAGCTACAACTTTTTCAATGATTCAGCAAGCACATCCACTCTCAGCCTCCAGCTCCCCTATCTGTTGCCTCTCTTGGCTGGAGATTCCCCTTCATCTCTCACCTTTCTAAGCAGGCAGTGGTTAAAGTATAATTTGGCAGGCCCTGAAACACTCCTAAATTTCCAGGCCCCCTTCACCCACCCCAGCTACTGCCCCCCCAAACACCTGCCCCTCAGCTACTGCCCCCAAAATGCCTAACCCCCATCAGACCCCTCTTTCCCCATGTCCTCCTCAGTCCCCATCCCCATTCCCTAAGCTCCCTGCCCCCATGTCCCCACTCCAGCACTCCTAACATCCCATCCCCTAGCTCCCCCATCTTCACTCCACCCCCCTTCAGCCCCCAAACTCCCTCCACAGCCCACCATCCTGACCCGTTCTTCCCACCCTACCCCCCCACACCATTTCCCCACCAGCTGCCCAACTGTCCATAACCCCCCCATCTTGAGCCTCTTACCCAGTGGAGAAGGGAAGGGGTACGTGGGGATTCACGGCTGCCGCTGACATGGCTGAGGAGCCGGGCCAGCCCGAGGCAGGGGAGGGAGGCTGCAGCTGTGATGCCAGCCAGCTGGTAAGAGGAGGCATGGGTGCAAGACTTGGTCTGAGCCACGTGCACCACCTGGGCCCAGCAGGTAGGGGAGGGGCTGATGCAGGCATAGGGAAAAGAGGGAAGGAGTAGCCAGGTTTGCTCCCACCCACAACCCCCTGAGCTGGCCCCAGGGGGGAACGCACCAGAATGCTGTGTTCCAGTGCATTTTTCTATTTTTAGGGGTCCCAGAACTCTGGCCCCTGAAAATGGTAGGTCCCAGAACACTGTTCTGGGCCATTCCAGCTTACTTTACCCCCGTAAGCAGGATATGTCCAGACTGAACATTTCCTGCTTTCACCATATATCTCCTAACTAAGACAGCCTGCTTGCTTTCACCTCATAACAAGCACCAAGTCTCTTGAGGCCTCAGTAGGCCAACTCATTCCAATTCTTCCTTAAGTATGAAGGCCCCCTGTGGACTACAAGTCCTGTCTGTTTGCTAGAGAAGCAAGAAGGGACTGAGTGTAAACAGCCTATTTTACTTTGTCTTTTGGTCTCTGGAGAATCCAGTTTGAAATAGTATATTAACCCAGAAATTAATGGGTCTACACCTTGGTCTTCACTTATCCAGAAATTTGGCAGCAGTTGATGAGAGTTACACATGCTACCAAGAGTAGCTTGTGTAACTTCTGTCGCCTTCATAACTCCCATTCTATGTGCCATCCTTACTGCCCTATGCCAATGGGAAATGTGTTCCCATCAATGCAGCCCTATGCTACTTGAATGGGTTTAATATGTTGACTTCCAGACTGATAGAGTGGGTCTCCACTGACCACTCATTCAATCAATCCAGAAAGATCAATCTGATGGTGGTAAATTTGCACCATCAGTGAAGACATGCCCTCAGTTATTGCAAGAAGTAATTCTCAAAATTAGTAAAGCAAACAGCTATGGCACTGTGTAAGTAAACATTTCATACTTTTTCCTCACATTTGGACAGGGCACATGGAATGCAAGTCTTGTACTGCAGCCTCAGCAACATCTGCTAGTTTGGCCAGCTTCACACATAATTGTGAGTCCACAAGTACCAGAAATTTCAGGGTCTGTTCTCTGATGAGGCTAGTGAGGTAGGGCTTTCTGGGTTTACCAAGATTCCATTGTGGGCATACTTTTGTTTCTTAGAAACTAGTGGATATTTACCAACATGCAAGGGATGCCCTCTCCATTATCTTCACACACAACTGCAAGGAACATGAACACACTGAAAGTTTACCCTTAAAAGTCTGGGACACTCTATACACTAATGAAATGTGAAGAAATTAATCTATCAAAAAAGAGGGGAATTTATCTACTGAACTTTAGTCAAATGTATTTATTATGAATAAGATTTAGAACTTATATAGTTCTACTTATTCACAAGTTCAGTCACTCTTTACACCAGATATTTATACAGACCCATTCATTCAGATACTTGAGCACTCAGCAAGTTATAAGCACAGAGATCCAATTTGCTCATCAGAGAAATAAACAGCTCTGGAGTGAAGACCAGATCCTTTAAGCAACACACAACAAAACTACAGGATAGAACATCAATTTGAAATAACCTAGGAAATTTCAGTAAGTAGAAGATATTTAACAACTTGGAAATTTATTGGGAAGGACAAGAGAGTAAACACTCCAACAAGGAAATTTTATATACGGCCTGACCTGTTTTAAATGCCATCCAAAAGATGGCACCTACAGCAACAGAGTAACTACTAGCATGGTGCTGAAATATTCATTTCCTAGTAATAATGCTTTGCAATGTGTATATTCAGAGCATTTGATAAATATGAAATTAGTTCTAGATGCAACATTGTGGGGTATTATAGTCTTAGAAACTTGTAATAGCCACGATACAAAGAATAAGGAACAAATTTTGCCTTCAATATTCCTTTTTAACACCCTCAGAAGTTAAGGTTTCATAGGCATCTGGGGTGTTGGTAAAGGCAGGACTTGAACAAAATTGATTTGCTAGAGATCACGCAACAAAAGCTATACTCTCCCAAGGCGTTAAAAATGCTGACACAGCCAGCGATCCACCTACATTAGGTCCTTCCAAGTTGCTAACAACTGTAGAACTGAACCAGTGATGGCTCAGTTAAGGGTCCTTCATTTTATTATAGTCCATCAGCTCCTCTGTCTGGTCATAAATTTTCCCAAGATGCCAGATGGTCAGCCATTATTGCCTGACCTTGATTCTGACTCACACAGACAGAAGCTAAAAAAAAAAAAAAATTCAAATATGAGGCTGGGCTTCTCTCATAATCCAATGCTAAATCTTGGTTTTGCTGGTTAAATTCCATCTCAGCTCTAACTATGACTTTCTATTCTATGAATTATGTGTCACAACCTTTTCTAAATATATTTAAATAGATAATCACTGAAGCATAAAAAATCACTATGCCAGATGTTGATCTAGTAGACAAGGAATCCCAGCATTGTAAAATAGTGTTAGTTAGAAACCTCAATTAGGAAGATAACCCGGAAAACTTAAGCATTGCTGTGGAATTCAGACATCTGTTTTCCCCCATCAGAGAGCTGGAAATTTTTAGAGCCACATATATCCGTAGTGTATGCCTCTGAAAACTGCTCCGAGATTTGGTGTGGTATTTTATGTTTGATTTAAGTGACTTTCAACTTGAATGGAAAGATGACTTTGTATTTCTCTGTCTATGAGAGATGATGATTAATATGATTTTATAGTCTGTATGCTGACGGGCATATTTTCAAAAAAACTTTCATGTGAACTAACCACAAAGGCATAGGAGGTACCTGTCAAGTACAACTTCCCAGACTATCAAAGTTACACAGATTCCACTAACAGTGTCAGATTTATATAAAATACTATTCAGTAGTTTGAGGGCAGAGAAATTAGAGTAAACCCAATATAAAAGGAAATAAAATGAAGAATAAGAACAACCAATCTAGAACTCACCAAAAGTTCCTCTGGGCTGGTATGTTTCTGATAGTGCCCAATGTCCAATTGCTCCAGAAGTGGTAGATGACATGAAGGACCTAAGGGTGTAAATCTATATATTACGTATGAAACATCTATTGATCCTTGCTGATGATTAAATTATTGTCTGAAGGATGAAGATTCTACTTGTATAGAAATAAAGGCAGGGATAATGAAAAAAGGTAGAGACACCTTGGTCTAAAGATCATGGAAAGACTATAATTTCCAGAGGGGTAGCCATGTTAGTCTGTTTCAGCAAAATGAGGAGCCCAGTAGCACTTTAAAAATTGTCATGGGTTATATTTATTTGAATATAAGTTTCTGTGGGTTATAGCTCATGAAAGCTTATGCTCAAATCATTTTGTTAATCTTTAAGGTAACACAGGACTCCTCATTTATTCTACCAATTACAATGGGTTTTGGACTGGCACCTTACTGAATGGGAGAAAAAAATATTTCATGAAATATTGTACACCGTACTTCTCCAACATAAACCACACAAGAATGCAGAGGCCTTCAACATTTAAAATAAGGAAAATCAAAATCACCATAAGAAAACATCTTTTTAGTGTCAACATAAAGTATCACATCATCTCTAAAGAGTCATAAAAATATCATTCTATATGTAGATCTTTCACAGCGTACAAAAAGAACTTTTAGTGAATAGAAATTTACACTTGTGGGTAGACTACACAGGTAGGAAGATGCATCATTCTTTAATTGGAATGGGTTGTAATTATATCAGAGAGTAGAGTTTGGATTGCTAAAAAATGCTCTAATACAGAATGGTATTTCAGTTTTAAAATTTTAATTCCAGCTTTGACATTTTATTTTGGTCATGTAAATATATGCTTATGTAGAACTGGTGACTTATTTTTATGTTAATATTTTGAGATGTTAGGCACTGTACGTATACGAAGCTGATCATCATAAGAACAGCCATATTGGGTCAGACAAATGGTTCATCTAGGGCAGTATCCCATCTTCCAACAGTGGCCAATGCCAGGTGCTTCAGAGAGAATGAACAGAACGGGTAGTCAGTAACTGATCCATCTTGTCAGCCACTCCTAGCAAGAAGTCAATACATTCAGCTTTCAAGTCAGACAACACAATTTAAGAAAATACCAAAAGTGGAAACTACAAGGAAACCATGTCTTAAACTTGTAAAAAGAGCAGGAATTACCCAAAGTCTTGCATAAGAGTTCCTCTAAAACATATAGGCTATGTCTACATTAGGTAGCATTTTTCGAAAAAAGTGATTTTGAAAAAATTATTTTGAAAATATATTCAAAATAATTATCTAAAATATCTTTTCTCAGAAATGCTATTTCAGGAGAACCGTCTAAGAACTGTTCGTTATCCCAAAATACCATGGCTTTTTTATTTTTTGAAAAAGAAAGTCTACATCAGACTTTCTTTTTCAAAAAAAAAAAAAAAAAAAAAGGCAATGGAAGAGATAGGCAGGATATTTGGAGGGGGGGGGAAGCCTTTTCTGTGTCCAGGGATGGCTTTTTTTGAAAAAGCTACCCCAAAAAAAGCTTTTTTTCCAACAAACAACAAGGTTTAGTGATCCCAAAAAAGCGCTCCAGTATTTTGAGATACTGTAGCGCTTTTTTGAAAAAGCTAAACCCAACAGCTTTTCTGGAAAAAAAGCTTTTTTGGGGTAGTTTTTGCAAAAAAAGCCATCCCTGGATACAGAAAAGGCTTTAATTAAAAAAAAAAAAAATCCTCCCTATCTCTTCCATTGCCTTGTTTCTTTTTTTTCCCCTGAAAAAGAAAGTCCGGTGTAGACTTTCTTTTTGGAAATAAAAAAAGCCACTGTATTTCAGGATAACGGACTGTTGTCCTGAAATAGCATTTTTGAAAAAAAAGGTTTTTTGAGATACTTATTTCAAAATAATTATCCCAAAAAAAGGGTTGGTTTTTTTTTTTTGAAAATGCTGGGCAATGTATATGTGCCCATATAGTTTAGACAAAAAGTCAATAGACCTTCATTGCAAACAAGTTGACCAAGTTTATCTAAAAACTAAGATTCCCTCTATATGAAAATGTTTTTAATTTTGTAACTTGAACTACATAACTTATAGGCACTATGAATACTT
The DNA here is from genome assembly GCA_007922195.1 of Podocnemis expansa. Classification (NCBI taxonomy): domain Eukaryota; kingdom Metazoa; phylum Chordata; order Testudines; family Podocnemididae; genus Podocnemis; species Podocnemis expansa. The sequence goes on from ML681984.1 coordinate 53,155,675, forward strand.
AGATTCGTTCCTAAAGCCACAACAAATAGAAAGAGGAATTATTTTTCTAGAGAACGTTCCTGAAGCAGTTGTTATTTCCATAAATCTTACTATCTTAATCAGAGAATAGTAGGCATGTGGATGTAAATCAAAGTATGTTTTTATTGAAGGCAGACCAAACAATTTATGCATTAACATACCATAAAAGAAGGGCTCAATGTAATGTGGAATGGTGTCCCCTAATCAGCTTTGAGATTGATGGGCCTTCTACTTCCTTAAGCCATTAAAGCTTATGTTCACAAAAAGTCTCCATTTAGATACAATTATCAGTTGCTCCTAGAGAAGGTTCATTTATCTGAGGGAGCTAATATTGTTATGCTAATTGCTAACCTTGTTCTAGTTCCTAGCCTCTCAGTGTTTACCTTATAAATCATATCATTCCACCATGCCATCTCTCACGGGACTGGATCTCCTATCAACTAAAACCAATTTTTCTTCATAATATTTTACAGGATGTATTATTCCATGATCTGGATTTGGTTGTATTTTTAATTTAAAAAACAAAAGGTAAGATCAAGTAGCATTGCTCATTTCTTATTAAAAGGATAATTTATACATTTTCCCTTTGTCTTCCACATGAAGGAGAAATGCGTAGGTATAGTTCCATATTTGTTATTACAAATATTAAACAAACAGATAATGGAGTTCTAGGTTATATTTAGGGTGCTTAAAATTGTTTCATTTGACTGTGTGGTCTAGAAATGGTTTCCATGTTTTCATGGTTTCTCTTATTTTTTTCTGATAAATTCTTCTAGTATAAATATCAGCTTTGCATTGATTTCAATTAAAGCTATGTTCTGATTCTTTCACTCTAGGCATTTTCTCTTTCCAAACAGAGGTGTGGTGGGGATTTTGTCATTGTTCTGTAGAGGTTTCTTAAACTAATAGCAATTTGGCAGAGGGTTATGGAAAAGAATCACTGGTTAGATAAGTGGTGTAGGGTGAAAGGTTTTGGTTTCTTAACTTTGCTCAACTCTAGTGGAGAAAGGGAGATGTATAATCTGGATTCCCTCCACCTCAGCAAAGGGGGACCAGTCTTCGCAGGCAGTAGACTGGCTACTCTAGTCAGAAGGGTGTTAAATAACAATAAATGGGGAGGGTAGAAAGAAATCAAACATGAGCACTTAGTGCAAAATTGAGATGTTGAGAACAAAATTAACCATGGAACCAGAAGACAAAATAAGAAAATCTTTAATTGTATATAAACCAATGATAGGAGCCTGGATAAGAAATAAAAGGAATTGAGATTGCTCATTGCTCATAAATTTGCTCTAACTGGTATTACAAAAACCTGGCAAGATGATTCATGACTGGAATGTTAAAAACCAGTGGTCATAACCTATTTAGGAAGGACTGAATGGGCAAACATGAAGGGTGATTAGCACTCTATGAGTATGTCTACACTGCAGTTAGACACCCATCTCTGGCCCATGCCAGCTAACTAGGGCTTACAGGGCTTAAACCAAAGGGGTGTTTAATCATGGTGTAGATGTTTGCAGGATCCTTGCGTATGTCTAAACTGGAGACTTACGTTGACTTAAGCAACTCCCTGGCCACATCTGGAGTTCATTAAGTCAACTTAAGCAGTTGCTTCAGTCGACTTAATAACTTCTGTCCCTAAAGTCAATTTTAAGGGTTAAGTCGGCTTTATTAAGTCATCTTAACACAATGTGCCCATTAAAGTTGACTTTTATAAGGTCGATTTAAGCTGAGGACCCATTTAAAGTTGACTTAATAAAGTCAACTTTAAATGGGTCCCCTGGCTTGAGTCGACTTTATAAAGCCAACTTACATAAATGGAGCCTCACTAGGTCAACTTAATAAAGTCAACATTTTAAGTTGACTTTATTAAATCGACTTACCTGAACCCTGTAGTGTAGACATAGCCCCTGAGATTAGCTGGGAGGATAGGCTTACAAACATCAACATCTTGGCAGAAAAATTCTACCAGCACTGAGGCCATTATTATTGAAAGCCAACTGCACCAGAAATAGGTCATTTTGTTTACATATCTGATTCCTGCCTCCCAAAAATATCCTCTTCTCGGAGCTGAAAGGTCAGTGAAGTTGCAGAAGGCAAAGAAAGTGCTTCAAAACACCTTGAAAGAAAAATAAAGAAGTAAAACACTGACATCAATATTTGGGAGACTGTTGCTCAGAACCATCCAAAGTGGAAGAAAGCTCTGTTGGAGGGATTGCAACACTTTGAAACAGCTTGCTGACAGGCAGAAGAGAGAAAGAGTAACAAATAGAAAAAACATCAGCACATTCAACACAGAAACACTATAACTATCCCTCCTGGAAACACTGGTCCTTATTGTAACAAGACGTGGTTCTAGGACTGGGCTGTGGAGCCACCTGTGGACCCAGTTCTAAGATACTTGGAAGACAACCTTAATCATTCATGAGTGATCACCAGTGATGATGATAAGATACTCAGACAGCAGCTCTCCCACCTCACAGGTCCTAGTACCCAGCCTCCAACCCAAGTCCAAATGTCCACCTACAATTAAGCAGCCTTTTAGCTCAAGCCCCATAAACTCGAGTCAGCTGGCACAGGCCAGCCACAAGTTTTCAACTGAAGTATAGCTATATTCTATGTAAAAAAAACTGCATTACGTGTTTCTGATAACTCAGAAGAAAAATTATCTTGAATGCTTATGAATCAATAAGGTAATAAATAAAGCACAAGATGGGTTATTTGTTGGAGTCTCCTACAGACCGACATATCAGACTAGGGAACAGAATGACCAGCTCTTTACATGCCTATTTATAATGTATAGAATAAAAAGCATCATGATCACAGGGAACACATCAATTTGAATGATAGATGCTGAAGGACTCCTGCTGCCAGGATTTAGGATTCTTAATATTTATTGTTTCACTAGCCTGTCTCAAGACAGCACTTTAAATGGTTTCTTTGAAGTGACTAATTGAATTATTTTTCTTCAGTTTCATAGGATTTAGTTAATTATAAACTGCTTGGTTATTAATAACAGGACCCATTTACCCTTAAGTTACTTAGCATAAATAATTTGAGTAACTGATAGGCTATTAAGCTGAATTCACAGTAATTTTGGGAAACAATATATTTAGATCTTAACTTACCAAAGAAAAATGCTCCCAAAGGTGGCTCACTCTCAAGGATGTAATCTCTGTTACAGCTTTCCTCAGAGGGACAGACAAAAAAAGCTTATAAACAGAAGTCACCAGTTTATCACTTTTCTTCTGTCCTTTGTGTTATTTTGTTTATTGTTTTGTTTAATGAGAAATTAGTCATGGTTATTAATTGTAATTATTTGGCTTGGTCTCACTAGAGTACCTCCTCAGATATGTGGGGGTGGGAAGCCCTGTGAGAAGACTTGCTGCCTTTGATGCTCTCAGAACATAGACACAACCTGAATGATCAGAGAGTTTCCTTTAAGAATTTAAAGATTCCATTTCTAGTTAATGTATTTACAAAACAAGGTTTATATTAAAGAAAATGTTTTGAAAACATTGAAAATATTATTTTAAAAACTAAATCTAAACTGTTATTGTTTATATTTGCTGTTTAAATCGAAAGATTTCATGTTAAAGAAAACTATAATGATAGAGAGGTGGAAGAATATTAAGGGCCTTCTTTATCATAGCTTTCTATTCTGCAATAATCTGGTACAATAAAGTACATGCATGGGATTGCCATTGTGAACCCATTAGCCATGTGCTCTGATATGGGTTCAGAAATCATCATATGGTCTATTTTATTACTATAGTCCAACAGTGACATCTGGTGCCAGCAAATCCATTTTCTGTTGGGGCAATGCTTCAGTTTTACAGATCACTGGAAGTCGCAGATTTTCTGCTAGGTTAAATCAATGCGTCCTATTTGGTGCAAGAGCATTTGGGGAAAAGAAAACAAGAAAACTGGCGAATGTACATTTTAAGAAGTGAAAGGAGAAACCCAAAGTTCTCAAACTATTTCCTTGCAGTGCATTTTTTCCAAAATGATGGTCTTGAGCATGGCACCTTGAATAGTGTATAAAAAGCAAGGAGTCTTGTGGCACTTTAAGACTAACAGATTTATTTATTGCACGAGCTTTTGTGGGAGAATATCCCACTTTGTCAGATGCTTTGAAGAGGGAGAACTTACAGAACTGGATGATAATAAATGTAGCGGAGCATAAGACAGGGGATCAGGTCACACTGCAACCGCAAATCAGAGCATTTGTAAGGATTCAAACTCTAGGAAACAGCACACAGAGGGAGGATGAAGTCAAATTACCTGTTATAATGTGAAAAGAATCCATAGTCACAATTCAGCCCTTTTTTCACACAATTTAATTTGCATATTAGTTCGATTTCAGCTGTTTCTCTTTGAAGTTTTGATGTCCCATTGATTTTCTTGATGACCATTGTTAACAAATCATCAATGGAGTGATTAGGAAGATGGAAGTGCTCAGCAACTTTTTTGTGTGTGTGCATGTGTGCGTGCGTGTTGTGATTTCTGATGTCAGTTTTGTGTGCATTTATTCTTCTGCGTAGGGATTGATTGTCCTGTTTGTCCAATATATAAGGCTTGGTGTTACCTCAGAACTCACATGCAGGTTTTAAGCTGCCTGAAAGCAACAAATATTATTTAATTGCCTCCAAACCAGATTAGTTCTGAGATGGAGGGTGAGATCAGTGCAACCTAAATGGGTAAAACACCTAGTGGAAAACCTGGCTACAGCCCGCCGATCAAGAACAGATTCAGAGCAATGAAGAAACTTAGAGCAAGAATTTCTTTTAAAACAAGTATTAACATTTATTCAAAAGACCTTAACATATTTCATTTACTCCAAGATCTTACAGAATTATAATGAGATTCAGAGACTGAAAAATATCAATTAATACTTGTATATCTCAGCGAGCATTACAGAGTGACAGTTTAGGATGGAATACTCTCTGCTGGGTTTCCCTTCTTACAGTTACAGACTCATAATCACAAACTAGATAGTAAGACAAAGTACATTAAAACATTAGAGACAAATACAAAACACAAATTATGACAGCCCACAAGCAAGGGCCCGTTGCCTATGGGATGGGGAGATCTCAGGTCTTACATCTATTTCTCCTTCTCTGCACAATAAGGGTTTTCAGCTTAGGTGTGTCCTACTACAGTCCAGTGGAGCTACCGATTTGCCTATCACCACAAGCTACCTTGTAAGGACTGGGCCTCTGTCAGCAGTTCACACGTTAAACAGTTTGTTTGCCTTTACCCTGAACTAGTGATGTCCTACCCTCCTTGGGACCCTCTTCTTACCACAATTTGAGAGGATTTGTCCTCTGTACCCAGTCTGGTCTTTGGTGCCTTTGCGCTTGCTGTCTGCCATCCCCTGCTGTTGCGGTCTCCGTAGCAACTGGAACAATGGTGGCTCAGAAGGTTCTCGAGAGCTCACAGGTGCACCTGCTGCTTTGTGTCGGCAGAGTTCTTTGTGATGCCTGCAGGGGCTCTGACAATGCCAGAGCTTCAAATGGGACTTGTGTGTGGCTTATGTGGACCCAGGCCCCCTGAGTCCAGGCTCAGGTGTCAGACTGGTGCAGCCTCTTTTGGATAGCCTATACCAGAGACGGTGAGACACGAAGTCCTCCAACTGGGAAGATGTCCCAGTTGTACCCTCTGGCCGCTCCTTCCCAAAGACAGTGAGACCCGAAAGTCCCCCAGCAGAGACTTCACTCTGCTGTACCCTCTGGCTGTAGAGTGTGCGTGCACGCTTTTGGCTGTGTGATATTTGTTGCTCACAGACTTAACCACAGGACTCAGTTATCTGCCTGTCTAGAGTGCATGCAAGATTGATTATTCAGGCTCGCCCTTCTGAGACTAAGTCCGGAGGCCTAGCTCAGAGACTAAGACCAGAAAATGCCCTCCTGAGACTAAGTACAGAGACCTAGCTCAGAGACTAAGTCCTCAGTCCCCACTCAGAGACTAAGTTTGGAAAACACCCTTTTGAGACTAAGTCCCACAACTTAGCTCATAAAGTTACACCATAGACATTGTCACTCTCTCTGGGGTCGAGTGGTGGTGTGACTCCTACTGCAGTGGGAACATAGCCAGAGGCCAGTGGAACCCAATAAGTTGTGGGAGAGATCTCCAAAGTTCTTTTGCCATGCTGCTTCTTTTATACACTATCATCACTTTCATCTCCTCTTGACCACTCACAAAAGAGAGAATTCTATCCTCACCCAATCACAGAGAGGATGATTTCATCCAACACCTGCACAGTGCTGTGATGGAGATCAAAGGGTTTTGGGGGCAACTGGACAGTGGGAAGAGAACTCAGAATACTTGATGGGAGGAGGAATGAGGGAGTTCAAAAGTTTAAAATCATCCTCCATTGTGACCTACTTTTCCTTAAAGAGATATATCTATTGGGTCTGTTCCCCTATGATCCATATGTATGGAGATCAAATTTCACTTTCTGAGTGCATTTTGAATACTGACTTTGTTTTAAACACTTGTAAATGATAACTTATGGATACTTTACCAAGAATTATTACATATTGTGCTACTTCTAACTTTATTTTAACACAAAATTTCTACTAGATTGCCTTACAGTACTTTCCTACTCATATGTGTCTATCCAATCAAGATTTGCTGTGATACTAAAGAGATGGCAAAAATCTCAGGCTACATTGGGGGCATTTCTGGCACATGATGGCATAAATCACATTAGTGGATGAGCAAGTGAAGGACCGTTTGATGGAGTAGCTGGCTTGATTAGGTCCTAAGATGGTGTCTTTTGTGCAGATATGTGGACAGAGTTGGCAGCATGGTTTATTGCAAGGATATGTGGCTGCTTTAATGTTTCTGTTGTTAGGTCTGCAGTTTCTGGTGAGTATCTGTTTCAGGTTCGGGGGTTGTCTGTAGGTGAGGAGACATCTGTCTCCCAAGGCCAGAGAGAGTAAAGGGTCAGTTTTTAAAATAGGCTGGAGGTCCATAACTATCTGTTGTAGAGGTCTGACTTGAGGGTTGTATGTGGTGACCAGTGACATTCTATTGTTTTCTTTTTTGGGCCTTTCCTATAGTAGTTGACTGTGGGGTACCTGTCTGGCCATGTCAATCTGTTTCTTTACTTCTCCAGGTGGGTACCATAGTTTTAAGAAAGCTTGATAGAGATCCTGACGATGTCGGTCTCTGTCTGAGGGATCAGAGCAAATGCGGTTATATCTTAGGGCTTGGCTGTAGACAATGGATTGTGTGGTGTGGTTAGGATGGAAGTTCGAGGGATGTAGATAAATATACCGATTAGTAGGTTTTCAGTACAGAGTGGTGTTGAGGTGTCCATCCCTAATTTGTACTGTAGTGTCCAGAAAGTGGATCACCTGTGTGGAGTGTTCCAGGCTCAATTTGATTGTGTAGTGGAAATTGTTGAAATCTCCGTGGAAATCTTCAAGAGCATCCCTGCCATGGGTCCAGATGATGAAGATGTCATCAATATAGTATAAATAGAGGAGAAGTATTTTGGGATGAGAGTTGGGGAAACGTTGTTCTAAGTCGCCCATAAAAATGTTGGCATCTTGTGGGGCCATCCATTGACTATTTGTTAATGATGGTCATCAAGAAAAGCAATGGGATATCAAGCTTTTGAAGAGAAACAGCCAAAATCAAACTAATATGCAAATTAAATTGTGTGAAAGAAAGGCTGAATCATGACTATGGATTCTTTTCATATTATAACAGGTAATTCAACTTCATCCTCCCTCTGTGTGCTGTTTCCTAGAATTTGAATTCTTACAAATGCTCTGATTTGCTGTTGCAGTGTGACCTGATCCCATGTCTTACACTCTCCTACATTTATCATCATCCAGTTCTGTAAGTTCTCCCTCTTCAAAGCACCTGACGAAGTGGGATATTCTTCCACAAAAGCTCATGCAATAAATAAATCTGTTAGTCTTAAAGTGCCACAAGACTCCTTGCTTTTTTTGCTTTATTAAACTAACACGGCTGCCCCTTTAGAACGTGAATAGTGCATGTTACAGCTAAGAGGAGATGGATATCTTCTATGGGAACAGAAATCATGTGTCTCTTGCCAGATTCAATATCTGAAGATACAGAACTTCCTGGACATTTACCAAACCACTAAAATTTCAGTTAAGTAAGGGAGAGTATACTGTTGCTTGAGAGAAACACTTCCTTGTCATCCCATTGTTTGCTATGCTACTCTCACTTTAACATGAACCATTTCCCAAACATGTTCTCTGACTCTCATGAGCTAAAACTACATCATTTGATCAAAAAGGTCACAGCTTCCCTCCAAAAACGAAAGGTGTTATAAGACTAATTCCAGACCAGATCTCCGGCAGGAATAGCATAGCTCAATAAACATCTATGGAGTTATAACAGATTACAGCACCTGAAGAACTGAGCCGTTACCTAAAAATATTAGCGATTAAATATTATTGTTAACCTCATTTTGGGGAACAACACTTTATTCTTTAACCAAATTGATCAAACCTTCTTTTCAACTATATAATGGAGTTCATACCTCAGCTGTGCTGGAGTAAAATTTTCATATCAAAAGAACTGACCCAACTTTTCCAACATTTTATAACTGTATTGTTGCTTACCCCTATGAAGCTCCTTAGCCTGCAAGTCCCTAGCAAGGTCAGTCTGAGATACAGTATACTCTGGGTTTTCTAGAGCACTGTTTATTCAGAAATATTACTGAATGCTTCCTCTGCAAACTTGAGGTATATAGAAAGATGGAGAATTCTATAAACCTTAAGAAGCATGGGTTCAGTTCCTGGTTCAACCACACATTTCCTGTATAAATTTGGGCAAATCACTTAATCTACATTGTATTGCAATTCCCACTTGTAAAATTGGGATACTGCTTCCCAATTTCATACAAATGCTGTAAGGACAATTTCCAGTCATCATAGAAAAATGGAACTATAGGACTGAAAGGGACCTCAAGGAGTCATACTGTGAAGAACCCTGAGCAGGAAGATGATCAAGTAATTCTAGGCCATCTCTGACAGCTTTTTGTCCTACCTGTTTTTAAAAACCTCCAGTGATGAGCATTCTACAACCTCTCTTGCAAGGCTAACCAATCATACAGTTAGAAAGTTTTTCTTAATATCTAACCTAAACCTCCCCCACTGGAGCTTAAGCCCATTCTTTCTTGTCCTACCTTCAATGAAGATGGAGAGCCATTGATCACAGGCCCCTTTGTAACAGCCTTGGACATATCTAAAAACTCTTTTTGGGTCTCTCCTCAAGACAAAACAATTTTCTAAGCCTTTTATCATTTCTTTTGCTTTCCTCTGGACTCTCTCCAATTGTTCCAAGTCTTTCCTAACATGTGGTGCTCAGACCTGAAAACAGTTCTCCAACTGGGGTCTCCCCACCACCACTTAGAGCACAACAACTTCTTTCTGTGTCTTACTTACAAGTCTCCTGTAAATATATCTCAGATTGATGTTGGGGTTTTGTTTGTTTTCTGTTTATTTTTATCTTTTTTTTGAAACCACATTGCACTGTTGTCTCATATTCATGATCCATTATAACCACTTAGATCCTTTTCAGCACTACCAGTAGCTAGTCAGATATTCACCATTTTGTAGTCAGCCATTTCCCTTTTTTTCCCCTTAAGTGAAATGCTTTACACTTGTCTTTATTGAATTTCATCTTGTGGATTTCAGACCAATTCTCTAAGGCTATGCCCACACATAACTTATTTCAAAATAATGATGTATTTCAAAATGAGTTATTTCGAAATAAAGTCCTTATTTTGAAATAAGTTAATTCGAATTAAGAAAATGTTAATTCGAATTAAGGGAAAGCCTGCTTTTGAAACAGCTGTTATTTCGAAATGGTTATTTTGACATAACGCCGTTTGGACATGTTGTTTCGAAACAGTTGTTTCAAAACAATGGTGTTGTTTCAAAACAACAACATGTCCAAATGGCATTATTTCGAAATAACCATTTTGAAATAACAGCCATTTCGAAAAGAATGGGGTTTAAGCTGTTTGAAAATGACTGTTCTTATTTCAAAATGACAGAGCCTGTCATTTCGAAATAAGAAAACGTCACATGGACATTCAGTTTTTTATTTTGAAACAACCAGTGTCGTTTCGAAATAAAAGACTCATGTGGACATACCTTAAGTCATTTTAAATTTAAATCCTGCCCTCCAAATTGCTAACAACCCATCCCAGTTTGGTGTCACCCACAAATTTTATAGGCATAATCTCCACTCTGTTATCCAAGTCATTAATGAAAATATTGACTAATACCACACAAAGGACTGACCCTTGCAGGACCCCATTAGACATGCCCACCCACTTGGACAGTGAACCATTAATACTACTCTCTCAATATGGTGTTTCAGGAAGTTGAGCATCCCCCTTCACAGAATTTTCAGCTAATCAACATTTCCCTAATTTGCTTATGAGAATTTCATGTATGACTATGTCAAAAGCATTATTAAAAATCTAGGTATATTAAGTCTATTGCTTCTCCCTTATCCCCTAGGCCAGTGACCCTGTCAAAGAAGGAAATTAAATTTTTTTGGCATAATTTGGTGTTGACAAACAATGCTGTTTATTCTTCAGAATGCTATTATCCTCTATGTATATACAATCTGATTATTTAATAATGTCCCAGTATCTCTCCGGATATCAAAATTAGACTCACTGGTCTATAATTCCAGGGGTTCTTTATTCATCTTTCTAAAGATAGTGTCTATGTTTGTGTAACCTTTAAGGGTGGGCTAGAATTCATTCAACTTCCCCTTTCCAGTGCCTAATAGAGATAAACCTCTGGAGAAAGCTGCTGGAGACCAAGGATCCAGTCTGTACAGGACTCACAGCGAAGACTGCTCAGAGTTACTACCCCACATTAAAATACTACTTAAAGTAAACATAACAATGAACTTTATTAACTACTAAACTAATAAATCTTACCCCAAGAAAACAAAAATGAAATTAAACAAAACAGTAAGAAACCCAAGTCCCAAAGTTTAGTTGGAGTCATCCATATCTCAGCCGCAGTCTCTGTTCGAGTCCCTGAGTGGAAAGAAGTAGCAATCCTCTTTTTCTTTGTCTGAGAGAATCTCTAGTAGGAATCCACATAGTCCTTTCTTTCCCCTCTGCAACCACCACCATGCAGTCAGTCAAATGGCCAACCAGCTCTCAGTTCCACAAGAGAAAACTCCCATGCAAAATACTCCACAGAAGAGAGAAAACATCTTGCAATCCACTCTTGGCTTCGCTTGTATCTTAATCACAAACTCTGAGCACATGGACTCTCCTCAGTTGAGGCGCTCTGTAGTTGCTCCTCTCAAGGCAACTGCTCTCAGGCTTCTCCCAGGCATCTAACCGCAGCAACAATAGAAAAATTTGTGGAGCATGCTCAAAATGCTACCACTCCCTATTTCCAAAAAGATCTGGTTGCTGGGCAGCTAATTTGCCCAGCAATAGTAACCCACCCTGAATAGGTCTCAAAGAGCTAGTCTGTTTTAGGCATATGGGTTACATGTGCCCTTCTCCAGGCCACTGGGACCTCACCTGTCCGCCATGAGTTCTCAAAAATAATTGCTAACAGTTTCAAGATTGCTTCTGCTAGTTTCTTATGTACCCTAGGAAAAATATCATTGGGCCCTCCAACTTAAATACATTTAACATACCTAAATATTCTTTAACCTGTTCTTTCCCTATTTTGGCTTGCATTCCATCCCCCTTGTAAATATTAATTGTGTTGAGGTATCTGGTCACTAACCTTCTTAGTGAAAACTGAGGCAAAATAGTCATTAAACACCTCAGCCTTCTTGATATTTTAAGTTATCAGTCCTCCTCTCCTGCTAAGTAGAGAACCTACTTATTGCTTCTAATGATTGTAAAATGAGTAGATATTCAGTTATCTTTCCTATCCATGTACTGTTCGGGTCTCATCACTAAATATATGGAAACAGGGAGATTCATAGAATCATAGGGTTGGAAGGGACCTCATGAGGTCAACTAGCCCAAACCCCTGCCAAAAAACCAGGACCACTCCCACTAAATTATCCAAGCCAGAATTTTGTCCAGCCGGGCCTTAAACATCTCTAAAGATGGAAATTCCACCACCTCCCTAGGTAGACCATTACAGTGCTTCACCACTCGCCTAGTAAGAAAGGTTCTCCTAAAATCCAGCCTGGACACCCCCAGCTCTAACTTGAAACCATTGCTCCTCATTCTGTCCTCTATTACTACTGAGCACAGCCAAGCTCAGTCCTCCTTGGAGCATCCCTTCAGGTAGCTGAGAGTTGCTATCAAATCCCCCCTCAGTCTTCTCTTCTGCAGGCTAAATAAGCCTAGTTCCTTCAGTCTTTCTTCATAGGTCTTGCGTTCCAGCCCCTGGATCATTTTTGTTGCCCTCTGCTGGACTCTTTATAATTTGTCCACAAACTTTTTGTAGTGGGGAGCCCAAACTGGACACAGTATTCTAGATGTGGCCTCACCAGTGCCAAATAGAGGGGAATGATCACATCCCTCAATCTGCTGGCAACACTTCTTCTGATGCAGCCCAGTATGCCACTGGCCTTTTTGGCAGCAAGAGTACCCTACTGACCACATCCAGCTTCCCATCCACTATGACCCCCACGTCCTTTTCTACAGTGCTGCTACTTAGCCGATCACTCCACAGCCTGTAGCAGTGCATGGGGTTTTTCCATTCCAAGTGCAGGACTTTGCACTTCTCCTTGTTAAACCTCATAAGATTTCTATTGGCCCACTGCTCCAATTTGTCTCAGTCTCCCTGAATCCTGTCCCTGCCCTCCAGAGTGTCTACAGTTCCTCCCAGCTTGGTGTCCTCCACAAACCTACTGAGTGTGCAGTCTATCCCATCATCCAGATCATTAAAGAAAATTTAGAACAGAACTGGCACCAGGACTGACCCCTGGGGCACACCACTCATTACTGCTTGCCAACTAGACATGGAACCATTGATTCCTACACACTGAAACCGTTGATCTAGCCAGTTCTCTATCCACCATACAGTCCACACATCCAACCCATACCTCCTTAACTTGCCGACAAGAATGCTGTGGGAAACCATATCAAAAGCCTTGCTAAAATCAAGGTATATCACATCAATGGCTTTTCCCACATCCACAAATCCAGTCATCTCATCATAGAAGGCAATGATGTTGGTCAGGCATGACTTACCCTTGGTGAATCCACGCTGACTGTTTCTGATCACTCTAAGTGATCCTCCAAGTGTTTCAGGATGGATTCTTTGAGAACCTGCTCCATGATTTTTCCAGGGATTGTGGTGAGGCTCACAGATATATAATTCCCTGGATCCTCCTTTTTGCCTTTCTTGAACATAGGCACTATATTTGCTTTTTTCCAGTCCTCCGGCACCTCCCCCATTCGCCACAAGTTTTCAAAGATGATGGCCAGCGGTATTGCTATCTCATCGGCCAACTCCTTCAGCGCCCTTAGATGCAGGGTGTCCTGCCCCATGGACTTGTGCACATCCAGCTTCTTTAGGTAGTCCCTAACCTGACCTTCCATCATCAAAGGCCTCTCTTCTCTCCAATCTGCCGTATCTAGTGTAGTGGGCTGGGAGCTGATCCTACCTGTGAAAACTGAAGTAAAAAAAGCATTGAGCACTTTAGCTTTTTCCTCATCCTCCATCACAAGGATACCTGCCCCATTCAGTAAGGGACCTACACCATCCTTGATCCTCTTCTTGTTATTGACATACTTGTAGAACCCCTTCCTGTTATCTTCCACATTCCTTGCTAGCCACAACTCCAATCATCCTTTGGCCTTTCTGATTTTATCCCTGCAGTCCCAAGCAATATCTTTATATGCCTCCTTAGTCATCTGTCCAAGCTTCCACTTCCTGTAAGCTTCCTTCTTATGCTTTAGCTCAGTGCAGAGCTCTCTGTTAAGCCACGCTGGGCACCTTCCACATTTGCTGTTCTTTCTGCTCATCAGAATGGTATCTTCCTGTGCTCTTAGCAGGGTATCTTTAAAATGCAGCCAGCTCTCTTGGATGCTTTTTCCCTTCAGATCAGCCTCCCAAGAGATCCTGCCCATCAGTTCCCTGAGGGAGCCACAATCTGCTTTTCTCAAGTCCAGGGTCTGCGTTTTGCTCCTTTCCTTTTTTCCATTAAACAGCATCTTGAACTCTATTATCTCATGGCCACTGCTGCCCAGGTTGCCATTAACTTCTATGTCCCCAATCAATTCTTCTCTGTTTGTGAGCAGCAGGTCGAGAGGTGCAAGGCCCCTAGTTGGTTCCTCCAGCATTTGTACCAGGAAGTTGTCCTCAACACTCTCCAAAAACTTCTTGGATTGCCTGTGCACTGCTGTATTAGCCTCCCAGCAGATGTCAGGGAAATTGAAGTCCCCCATGAGAACCAGGGCCTGTGATCTGGAAACTTTTGCCAGTTGTCCATAGAATGCCTCATCCACCTCCCACTTCTGGTCTGGAGGTCTATAGCAGACACCCAACATGACATCCCCCTTGTTGCCCTCTCCTCTAAACTTAACCCACAGACTTTCAACTGGCTCATTTCCACTTCCATAATGGAGCTCTGAGCAGTCACAGAGCTCTTTTACATATAGGGCTACTCCCCCCCCTCTTCTTTCCTGCCTGTCCTTCTGGAACAATTTATACCCATCCATGGCAGAGCTCCAGTCATGCAAGCTATCTCACCACATCTCTGTTATTCCAATTATATCATAGTTTCTTGTCTGCGCCAGTACTACCAATTCTTCCTGCTTGTTTCCCAGGCTCCTCACATTCATGTACAGGCACCTAAGATACCAGGCTGATCGCCCTATTTTCCCATGTCGATTTTCAATATTATTGCATCTACCTCCTTACATTTTCTCCCGATGTTGTCCTCCCACACTTGCCTCAGGTATTAAAACTTCATTAGAACATCTAACACAATTATTTGATTCCCCCCCCCATGTTCCAACCACCCTCTTTTTTATCCCTGGTGTTAGAGTCCCCCACCCCCCAAGTTCCATCCCTTCCCCCAGATCTCCCACATTGTTACTTCCTGTGGGCTTTGGTCTCCTTCCCCCTTCAAAACCAGTTTAAAGCCCTCCTCACTAGGTCAGCCAGTCGACATCCGAACATGCTCTTCCCCTTCCTCGACAGATGGAGTCCATCTCTGCCTAGCAGTCCTTTTTCCTGGAACAGCAACCCAGGGTCAAGGAAGCCAAAGCCCTCCTGACAACACCATCTTCGCAGCCAGGCATTCACCTCCAGGATGCATGTTTCTGCTCAGGCCCCTACCCTTGACTGGAAGGATAGAGGAGAACACCACCTGTGCTCTGAACTCCTTCACCCTCACTCCCAGAGCCCTGTAGTCACCTTTGATCTGCCGAGGATCACCTCTCACAGTATCATTGGTTCCCAAATGGATGAGTAGCATGGGGTAGTAGTCAGAGGAGCGGATGATTCTCAACAATCCCTCCATAACATCTCGGATGTGGGCACCTGGCAGGCAGCATACCTCCTGAGAGGCCTTGTCAGGGTGACAGATGGATGCCTCCATCCCCCTCAGAAGTGAGTCCCCAACCACCACAACCCTACGTTTCCTCCGAGCTGTGGTGGCTGAGATCCTCCCAGCCTCAGGGGTGCATGGCATCTCCTCTTCCACCTCATCCATCGTCTCTATCACTGTGTAATGGTTCTTCACCACAATGGAGGGTGGGATGTGAGCAGGGACGAAGCACTTTTTGCTGCCAGAGGTAACCAGCTGCCAGTGTCCTCCCTTTGCCATAGGCATCCCATCCATCTCCAGTGATGCGGCAGTAGTCTTCGGCACCTGGATAGTATCCTCCTCCTTGCATGTCTCCTCCTGGATGCTATCGAGGAACTTGTCCAGGGCATGGATACTGCTTAGCCTAGACACCTCCTCCTGTAATTCTCCCACCTGCCTCCTGAGAGATTCCACCAGAAGACACCTATCACATTGATTCATCTCCCCAGCCTGATCATCAGAGTCAGGGAAATGCAGGCCACAGTCCCTGCAAGTCCACACCAGGATCTGGGTAGAGATATCCATGCTCAGGATGTCTGTCTCACTACAGGCACAGGTGGAGGAGACAGAAGGGGCACTGGCGCAAGCAGTGCGGCTCATCTTCACTATTATGGCCTCACCAAGCTCATCCCGAAACTCCCTCTCTAACTACTCTGTTTTCAGTCCCCTGGTCGCTCAGCCACTGGCTTTTAAGGCCTTCTCTGCCTAGGTCAGCCCTTGCCCCTCACTAAACACACAGGGGAAGGGTGATCACAAGGCTGATTGAAGCTGGTGATCAAAGGTGAGCAGGGAACAATGATCCAAACAGCCCCCAGACAATCACAGAATCACAGTCCCAATTCCCACAGTAGCTAACAACTAACAGAAATCACCTGTAGGGAAAGACACAAACACATAGTTAGTAATAGTATTTGTTTTTTTCTCAAAGGTTTAAATGCAGAAGAGAAGGAAAGGTACAAAGGATTCCTTACGGTACCTTTCCATTCCCTGACCCTGGGAGTAGTTTGTAGCATGATTGTCACCCTAACACGTTAGAGCAGTCTTATTACACCTTATCTTATAGCAATTGCTAATGCCATCAAGTGATTGTTACAGCAGCCAGGAATTGTATGGCATAGCGACAAACCATTTCCTTGCCCCATAGTCTCTGCATTGGTCACAGGGATTGAGAGGATTTTAGGACTTGCTATCATAACCACATTAAATGATCTCTTCATATTGGGTGATCATTCTGTGCCTGAACTTTACTCAAGTGGAATGGGACAAACTGCTTCAATGTACTGGAGGATCTCTCTCATTATATTATTATGTCTATTAATAGCACAAGTAGGATTGATCATAGAAACAGCTGATATCTTCCTTCTACTGAGACACACACACAAAAAGACTGAAGTTCCTTTGAAGAGACAAATCTGAGATTATAATACTGAAGAAAACCATTAAATTACTGTGATTATCAAGTAGAATCTTTCCAAGGTGCAGCAAATAATTCTCTCATCTACCATCCTGTACTATGTCATACTTTCTCCCTAATCACAACTATCACTAGTTCAAACATCTGTGTGGAGTCACGAATTGGTCACAATCACCAGGCAATTTAATTTTTCCTTCATTCAGCTAGCCACAGGAGTGTTTCCAAAACGTAACTGTTCTGGGCATCAAGATACTTTACAACATGTTCCAATCCCATAAGCTGCCTTGCAGCCATGAGACTGTTGTAATAATATTATTCACTAGAATAAAGACTTGGATAATCAATAGCTTTTTTATTACTGCAGCTTTGTGCCAGTGCAGCATTTGAATCCCAGTTTACCAGATGTTTCTTATTTTAATCCTTCTCAACTACATTTTGGATTTTTCAGCTATTTCAGACAACAGAGAACTTTTTGCAGTATTTTAGAAATTTACAAATAAAAATACTCCCAATTAGGGCTGGTTCAGGAGAACAGCAATTACGGAGTCAAGCTTCATTAAGCAGTCCTAGACTGTCTGTTCCAAAGGAGTTTTGTCTTCCTCTGTAAGATGTGAGCTACTTTGAGTCACTCTACCAAAGCCATCCAACAGTAAAATGGGAAACCATTGGCAAGTTCTATATATACTCTATCTAGTTCTGTATACACATCTATCTATCTGACAGAGCCATATGCCTACCCTTCTTCTTCGATTAAAGGAAAAGTCTCTGTCTTGAGCAGCCTTTGCAATCTGCTGCCAGAGGCAAAACTTCCGCACACCACCCTTGCCTATGCTGCCTGCCTGCCTGAGCCGTGCACTTCAGCGACTGCAATTTCCCTGGCCACTGGGGATTAACAAATGTAATCGTAATATTACCATGGAAGAGAGAGGTGTGCAGTACATGAATGGAAAAGTGAGGAGGAGCAGCTACAGGGTGAAGAGAACCAATAGGAAAATGAAGATGGAGACAGTGGGGCCATGGAGGTAGCATGAGTAGACAAGGGAAGTAGGGAGGTATGGGGGGACTCCAGTGAGAGAGAGGGGAGTGGAGATTTTGTGGGATCTGGGTTCCAGCCCAGCCCTGCAGGCATTGTCTCATGCAACATTCAGGAATGCAGTAGCCAGGAATTAAAATTTTCATTTTAAAATAATATACTCACCTGCAGCTCCAGCACTGGTGGGCACCAAGTGAGCAAATGTCCCAGCACGGATAGAGCCCCTCCCTCCCCCAAGACATCTGTCTTTGGATAAATTTGGCATCACTATTTCAACTGATTTTTTTTTTTTTAAATACACACAGCTCCCTCCACCTCTCACACATGACCTCATGGAACTTCCCTTTACTTCCACACACAGGTCATTCTATTGAGATTTTATTGGCATGACAAGGTGGAAGAGTTTGTGTGGAAGCCAGCAGGATCCACTCATTAGACCCATTAGATTATGAGGTCAGATTATTCTGCAGTTCACACCGCCTTAGACTAACCTGGAGTAGTGCTTCCCCTGAAATCTGCCCCTGCCCACCACCTAGCTTGCCTATAGCTAGAATGGCCTCTGAATCTATTTTATGTGAAGCTTATTTTTTTTTTAACTAAGGGGGGTGTACAAAGTTTTTAACAATACCAAGACTCTCAGAGCCATGAAGTGCTCTTCTATCTCCTGGGAAAAGACATTTCTTTTAACACAGAGACATGATGCTCTAGACATATTTAAAAAAAAAAAAACCACAAGCCCAGATTGCCAGCAAGGTAAAAGTAGCTGTAGTTACATTGACGTCAGTGGAATTATGCTGATTTACACCAGCTGAGGACCTAAACCCTTCATCTGGTTTCAGATTCTTTAAAGAAAAGAAAAAAAAACCACAACATGCTCTGGAGTAATTTTTAGAAAGTCTGTAGCTCTGCATGTTTGACAGGAAAACTAAAATATCAACAGAGCTTCATTTCAAGAGCTGGGGTTCATTCAGCTGAAAAAAAGAAAGGACTGAGGATTTCCTGATAGACCAATACTGAAGAAAATATTTGTGCAAACCAGTGGTGGATGGCCACCAAATTTTACACCCCTATGTTTACAAGAAGCTTCTCAAGAAGAGCTTTAAACGCTCTTCTTTGTTCCACTATAAAGTTAACTGACTTTAAAATGACATAAAGTCAGTCAACCATAGCTGAAATATATCTCTTCTTAATTGACTTAATTAAGTTGTCATGGTGAAGATAGCTTAGAAAGAGACAGGGATTATCCAGCCAAAATTCCAATATTCTCTCTGGACTACTCTGCTTTTTTAATCTTGCCCACACTAAATATCACTACACTGGAGTACTCCCATCTTAAAAGTGCCTCACTACTCCTTTAAAAAAACAAATAACCATAAACTGGAGATGGGTGTACGGATTTAGAAGATACAGAATATACATCCATTGAATCATTGCCCATTCCTAGAAATCAATCTCTAGCCACTACGATAATGACATTATAATATGTATAACTTAAGTTTCTGAAATAGGCACTTTAAAAAGTTGGTGGGAATGTTGATTAAATCCCATCTGAAAATTTTACCGTAAATCCCTGTAGCTTTGGGACTTGGAAACAACAGTAGAGTGAAATGGTGATTTTCTGCATACAAGACAACACAAAATGGAAGTGACAGTGGAGAGGAAGTAAAGTAACCCATGCGCAGTAGCAAGCTGTTGGATCAGAAAAACACTAGTTCTGAAAAGCCACAGCTGTGCAGAAACCTCACCATGCAGTTTATGACCCTTAATAATGGTGTTACTTTGCAATGAATACAGAGGCACATGGCCCAATCTGCTCTCTTCAGTTTATTTTCCACAGTCCTACTTCTTCCCGATTTAAAAAAAAAACAAAAAAACTAATAGATAAAAACCATGATGGGAAAATAACGGTCATTTGTTTTCTTTCTTCCACTATGACTTGAGCCTATGAGTTAAACAGACAGATGCAGCTGGATGGTTAACTATTTGTTTAACTGCAAAATGTTCCAGTTTTGAGATGCAGACTGCAGAGCAAATTCACAAGCTCCTGAGATTACAGGGTCTAAGTCTACTCCATTGCCAACAGTTTCTTCTTAGTATTCACTTTTTAGCAATCATTTGTATGTCTGAAAGGTTTCCACTCAAGGAAGTGTTGAGCATCACTCACTTAAAATTAAATACAAGTTGAACTGAACAAGCAAAACTTCAATAAACCCATAAACCCTGTGCATTGCTCTGTGGTTGAACTGCTTCATGCCTAACACCCCAAATTCTCTGCTCCTTTGGTGTCCTGTCAAAAATAGTCCCCAAAGAGTTCATTGGTCCTCTGACTCCAGTGCCATGGATCATGATACATCTTCCCTATTTTACAAAATTTTTAAACAAACATTAAAAACAAATTGACCATGCAGATATCCATTTGGCCAGTGGCTGTTAACACACTCCCCAGTTGGAGTTTCATCTTTAATGCCATCAGCATAGTCTGAAATAGTTTACTAGACTCAGACAAAGTGGCAAGGAGACAGAGGCCAATCCCCATCTTCATCACCTGTTGAGGGCATCAGACTCTCTCTCTGTCTGTGACATCTCCTGCCTCTCTATGGGGCTGGCTTCTAGATGATTCTTTGTCTGTTCTGTATCTCTGTGGATTCTGGATGTAGTGTCTGCTTGCCCTTAAAAAGTCTCCAGTTCCTTCAGATCACTTGTCCCTCTTCCATATACTCACCTCTTATGATCTTAGTACTACGGCACTCCTCACGACTAGTTCAGTCCATCGCTTATAGTAGCTCTTTAATGGCTGGATCCTCACAGGAGTACCCATCTCTGGGGTTGGGAGGCCCTTGACTGACCTGTCATATTCTTGTGCCTGCTTTCCCTGATGGCCATCTCTCAGCAGTATCTCCATCCTTCTGGCTGCAACAGGTCTCCACTCATTGGTAGCAGGGTTTTGCTCCTTTATTCAATCAGTGCCTACACTAGGCTATTTTGACACAACTCTGATGGGATGTTCCTGTCTGCCAAAAATACAAGGGGTCTGAACCTAAAGAAATAGCCTTGTATAACAATCACCTAGCTGTTTTTACAGCAGATTCCACCTAACATCCTTTCTCTTTGGGTAAGCTAGGTAATTTGCATGGAAGTTCATTTGTGGCAAATAGGGGTTCCATGTTGATGAACACACTACCTGGAATACTGTCTCTCAGAAAGTGGCCCTTCAATTTGCCAGCCACTGACTTGCACCTTGCGGGGCATCAACCTTCCAAAAATGTGAAGAGTAATCCACTGTAATCTAGTGTGCTTTTCACTGAAGGTAAGTCCCTTCATATCTTTTCACATGGTCAGGTGAGCAGCTTATATGGTAACACAGTGTTTTGCTGCCAAAACTTATCATACATCAAGCACTTATCAAAAAGCAGAGTTGCATATTAAATCCCAGTCATTAAACACAATCCAGCCCATTTCAGATTAGTGTGATTTTTTTATGGCATCTTTGCTTTCTGTCCTCAAAACATGATTCCATCTTCCACACTCAGCTCATCTTTAAATTGAAAACATGGTTCTGTTCTTACTACTACTTGGCTTTATATCTAGAGCCTTTCACAGATACAAATGTGTGGATCCATATGCGATCTGCATCCACGAGAAACAATCTGTGGATATGCACATCTGTAGATGCATATATAATGTGGATATCTATGGATTTGCGGGGCTCTACTCATCTGTAGAGCCCTGTGTACAGATAAATGTCTCTAGATCTACATCTGCAGACATGATGCATAAGTCCCACCAGGGGGACTATTTCCAGTTGCAAGTTTCTTATCCCCTTTGAAACCATCTCAATGTGCTTTTAAAATTGATTCCATTTTCCTTGGGATCTCTGCTTCTGCTTCATGCATTGCAACTATAAAACTCTGATTTGCACTCTGACCAGATCCATGGCTCATATGGCTGTATTCCCCAAGAAGGATCTGTGGTGCTTTCCATCCACCACCACAAACTTAATTCAGTATACTCTTATTTTGTGAGTTAGTTACTATGAAGAAACTTTTTTTATGGACTGCATTATGCTCTCATTGTACATTACTAGGTAACGCCTGTTCTTTGTAATAGGTGCATTTGAGTCCAGTTCACCTCAAGGGTTCCCATTGCAGGAGGTCCCACTATGCAGTTGAAATCACTCATGGTGTTTCACTGTAACCATCAGGGCATGCAGAGAGATTAGTTTTGTCCCTGGTTGCTTTCCTGTGCTGAAAGCCTGAACGAAAAATACTCTTGGACTTCAAGAGAGAGTCATGATATCATAACCACTGTGATAAGTCTTCCTTCTTTCATACAAGTCTGACTGAATCTTTCTGAGACTTTCTCTGTTCTTGCATGCACAGCTAAAATGATTCAATTTGCAACACTCCTTGCAATACTGTCCTAGTATGGGGCAGTTCTCTGTTACCCACTTAAATGCTGTTTCCTCACATATCTCACTAAGGGTATGGAATCCTGGCCACCTGCTCTCCTTTGGTGTTGTCTCACTGCATGTCCTTTTTGGGGGTGTTCTATCCCTTAGGGTTTTCTCCTAGAGCACATCTTCAAACATCTACTGTACACACCACATCTAATTATCTGTCTGATGCTAAAGTGCCTTCCAACAGTAGGCACTCCCACAGGTGGTGATCCCAAGTGCCACAGACTATCCTGTTCCAAATTAAGGAGTCTATCAAGTCCCCAAAAGAGCATGCAGCAGTCAGCATGTCTGTTTGTGTAAAACATGGGGTCTATCCCCTACCATTTGGATTAATCTCTAGTGAAAAACCTGTGCTGCTCCCAAATGTCATTCTACTCTAGGGAACAGTAAGTTCCCAGCACTCCTAAGGCTTCTGAGAGACTTCAGGCTTTGGGTTACTGCAGAACTCTCTGCCTTGTTCCCCAGTAAGGTAGAGTAATGGTTTTATTTTCTTGCTTTCATCCTCCTGCATGACCAGGTACTGCTCTAATTCCACCTTTCATCACATCCATTGCCATCCTTGGCTTCTGTCTGCAAAATCCAGGGCCCTGGGAACTTCTGACTAAGTTCCATGGCTCACACTGCAACTCACAACTCAGACACTGCCATATGCTTCATTAGCAAAGCATGAAGCCAAATGTTGGTTAAAATGACCAAATGGAATTCCATTAAATCCCATGCACTGCTCTTCCTGTGGCTGCCTTGCTTCCAGTCCAGCTCCTCATCTGCTCTGTTCCTGTTGTGTCCACTTAGTAACAATCCTTCCTGGACAAAGTGGCTTCCTAGTTCTAATTCCAGTGATCATGCCATAGGAAGCTGACCAAGCTTTCTCCTTTTCCAAGTCTCTCTCATCAAGGTTAACACATAGGCTCTCTTCTAGCGGTATTTATCTGTTGATCTTCCTTCTCCTCCTCCAACTTGCTATGAAACACGGGTTTTACTTTTTCCTAATGGGAAAAAGATGTGAAACTCTTCACCTCTATTTCACCATTTCTTTCTAATCTGACTTGCAAGTGACCAAAAATTCTTTTCCAGTCTAAACAAAATGAGTTGATGGTGACTACCCCATGGTAAAAATCATTCTCATAACTGGCACCTTTAGTCTCAGTAAAGAGACTAAGCACTGCACAGACCCTAGAGATTGAACTACCTTCTCATCTCCAGACATGCACCATCCAAGGCAAGGATCAAAACACATTGCCATGGAGAAGCTTTTACTGTTGATGACTGTATTGCACTAGTTTCATGGATGAAGAGAAGATTTAAGTCTCCACTGCTATCAGTTTGACATAAACTACTATAAAAGAAAGTATAGGCTTCACTTCTCTTACAGATTCTCAATCTAAACAACAGATTCTAAATGAAAGTAATGACAACAAAATCTACTGCGTTATTCACATCATCATTAGTGAAAGTACGGGTTCCTTGTTTGAAATACGAGTTTAATACTCTATATAGCAGGCTGAAAGTTTCTAGAGGGGTAGCCATGTTAGTCTGTGTATAGCAAAAACAAGAGTCCTGTGGCACCTTAAAAGACTAACAAATAAGCTTTCATGGGCTCCAACCCACTTCGTCAGATGCATGAAATGAAAACTATAGTTGAGAGGTATGTATACAAATGCCAGGATGGAGATGTTAGCAAAGTCAGTTCAGTTAGGGTAGATGGGGCCCATTCACACCAGTTGATCAAAGGAAGAGGACGTGTGAACAGGGACAATTACTTTTTGTAATGTGCTAACCATTCCAAGTCCCTGTTCAGATCCAGTCTGATTGTGTCAAGTCTGCAAATCAGTTTCAGCTCTACAATTTCACAATGAAATCTGCTTTTCTGTTGAAGTACAGCAATTTTCAAGTCTTCTACTGAATGTCCAGGGAGATTGGAGTGTTCTACTGTTTATTAATGTCACCATTTTTGATGTCCGAGTTGTGTCCCTTTACCCTTTTCCGGAGGACAGACCAGTTTAGCCAATGTACATGGCAGAGAGGCATTGCTGGCACATGATAGCATATACCACATTAGTGGATGTGCAAGTGAATGAGCCCCTGATGGTGTGGCTAATGTGGTTGGGACCTGTCATGGTTTCACTGGAGTCGACGTGCCGGCAGAATTGGCAAAGGGGTTTGCTGCAGGGATAGGTTCCTGGATTAGTGTTCTTGTTGCATGGTGTTCAGTTCCTGGTGAGTATTTGCTTCAGGTTGGGGGGCTGTCTGTAAGCAAGAATAGGCCTGTCTTCCAAGTTTGGAGAGAGTGTGGGATCATCATCTAGGATAGGTTGTAGATCTTTGATGACTGTTGGGGCCTATAAGTGATTGCCAGTAGTGTTCTGTTGTTTTCTTTATTGGGTCTCTACTGTAGCAGGGGACTCCTGGGTACCTGTCTGGCTCTGTCAATTTGTTTTTCACTTCCCTAGGCGGGCACTGTAGTTTCTGTAGTACTGTAGTATTTTCATTGTTTTAAATAGCATACATTCATTTAACACAGCAAATCTTATCCACTCCAATTAGATGGATACTAGGTACCTAGTTATAATGGTTTAATTTGATATTAATGGCAAAGCTTACTTCAATTTCATCCTACACTTATCACTGCACATCTGTCTTTACAAAATACCTAACACTCCTCATTTACAACCTTATGGACCTCGTTTTTGCTGTGGTACACCAGTGATACCTAGAGGCTGGCAAATCCTCTTCTAGGAATGTACTCTTTTGGGATATCCTATGGAAATATCCCCAACCTTGCAGCTCCTCTTTCTAAACATAGACAGCATGCAGGCTTACATCACCACAGAGAGTACCCAATTTGCAAATTTTGATTTGAGTCAAGATACTAAATTACTAGTCACTGCCATCTGCTCCTCCTGTTTTATTCTCAAACACTTGGCACAGATGGAACATAGGGCTGGGTTTGTGAGGTATCTGTTACAGATTTTAAAGATTTTGTAAACAATGAATGTTTTCTTTATTTAAACCATGTGTGCACTGGCTAGAAATTTATATGGAATGTACTCTTCTCAATACATACACGTAGCTCCCATTAGCGTTAATGAGAGTTACACTCGTGCTATGAGGGCAGAATAAAATTGTGTGTATGGAAACAAACTTACGTTTCAACAAAACTGACCACTAGTTTTTAAATTACCATTGGCAATAAAAAGCTAAGGATGACCTTCTGGCATTAATGTATATATAAAAACACCTGTTGATTCCCAAAGGAGTTCTACACATCAGTCACAAGACAGCATGATGCAACTGCTAGTTTATTTTTCTCCTGGACTTTTTCCTCCAGATCTATAATATTTGTGACTGGTCAGAAAAGAGGTGCTTCTGGTTTTATACAGCTATTACTTCTTAAGCTAATTTGATTCTCCCCTCCCAATTCAAGGTTTAAAAGACAATGAAATTTGTAATACTAGGGGAAATGCTATAGCTTTCATGGGGGCAGAGTAGAATATTTGAAAGGGGTTAGGAGACATGTTCATTTGGTCTTCAAAAAGGAACTGATTCTTCCACACAAAGATTTTACCCTATTTATTTAAACCCTAGGAGAAGTTTAAATGGAGATCAGATTAAAGCTTTAGAAAACATAACCTATGAGGGAAGATTGAAAAAAATGGGATTTGTTTAATCTGGAGAATGGAAGATAAGGGGCCAGGGCAATATAACAGTTTTCAACTACATAAAAGGTTGTTGCAATGAGGAGGGAGAAAAATTGTTCTTAAAGTCTGATTCTAGGACAAGAGGCAGTGGGCTGAAATTTCAGCAAGTAATTTAGGTTGACATTAGGTAAAACTTCCTAATTGTACAGGTAGTTAAGCACTGGGATAAATTGACTAGGGAGATTGTGGAATTTCCATCACTGGAGGTTTTTAAGAACAAGCTGGACAGGCACCTGTCAGGGCTGGTCTAGATCAGTGGTTCCCAAACTTTTTCAATTAAGAACCACAAATATTTTTACAACCCTGAAGACCTACCAGTCTATCAACTCATAAAATATGTATTGATGTATACACTCTTAAGGACTACAAATTACTACATAGCCATTTTGATGCTATGGTGCTCATTTATATATTCATTGTTTTACATCTACAAATCACTCCGAAACAAAGCATTAGTATAGCTGAGTGGCTGTCACATTGAAGCATGTGGCCTGCTATAGGTAGGCCAAACCAGAAGGCACTGATTTTTAAAGCCCTGCCCCTCTCTTCCAATATGGTGGGTCCCAGCTACTCTGCCAGCAGCCTGCCCCCTCTAATCTCCCAACTACAGCTAGACAGAAGGAGTTCAGGGAGGAGGCTCCCACTTCGCTGATGGCCCATCCACCCCATCTTCCTGGCTGCAGCAGGGAAACTGCACACATCCTGTACTCTCCTTGAGTACAAAGGCAGTGACTCTCTTTGCAGCCAAGGGGACAGGAGATCAGTACTCCCCCTTCATCTGGCTCCAATGGAGATTCAAGCCATGGGGAATCAGGTAGAGCATGTTGCTGTGCTCCCTGCTGGAGCCTGGAGGAGGGGAGTACTGATCTCCCATCTGCTTGGGTGCAGCAGGGAGTCTCCACCAATCTTGTAGGTCCCTGGGAATGCGCTCCGCCTGGATTCTTAAGCAGCAGCTCCCTTCTGCAGCCAGCTGGTGGAGAGTGGCAGGCCACTTCGAAAAACCTACACAGACCACTTTTGGCTCCTGGATCACAGGTTGGGAACCACTGATTTAAATAACACTTGGTCCTGCCTTGCACACCAGGAACTGGACTAGATGACCTCTTGAGGTCCTTTCCAGCCCTACGGTTCAAAAATAGGGCTGGATTAACTGGTTCTTATAAGATTTGTATCAGTCCTTTGTGCTGTTCCAAAACTGATCCACAGGTAGAGCTATATCAAATGATATTCTCCTTTGCAAAAAGTTTTGACAAATTCTTTTCATTTGTTGAAACTTCAAGTTTTTGTCAGAAGAGACAAAATTTGAACAACTATGTTCCACTGGAAAAAAATGTATTAATGGAAAGTTTTCTATCAGCTTTATTTTAATACTTGGATCAGTTTGGCTAACAACTAACTTTGCTTTCTATCGTCTGTCTTCATTTTTTTAAAATGGTCCTTCCTCCAGCCACTGACTCTACTAGAAAAGGGCCCATAGCTTTGAGAAAATTTGGATCTTAATTTGCATTTCATTGGTAAATTCATTCGTATAGCTGAGGCCCATCTCTATTGAAGAGCCCAGAGCGCAACAGATCTCAGGTCCAGGCAAGTCAGAAACCAAATTACATCTCAGCAAAACAGACAGGCTTTTTTTTAAAAAAAGTAGGTGGGTTGGGAGGGAGCATTGTTGGAGTACTTGAACTTAAATAACCTTTTTGTGATTTACCCAGATTGAGGTAACTCAGCATACACAACATTGTTGGAATCAAAGTCCAGTCCACAGATAAGGTCAATATTATTCCTTTCCTTACACAATGAATTGTATTCTGTTGTCTACTAAATTCAACATCAGAAATTTTAGGTGGCAAAAAACTTCACTTGAACCACAGTTAACAGGGAGGACTGTTACATAGGAGATGAGCAAGATTAAAATTGAGTTTTATCTAAATTTCATTTTGGTGTTATAAGAAGAAATCAGAATAAGCTGCAACCCATTCAACGACCTTTAACCAAAAAAATGTTTTAAAGAAACATGTCTGTCAGCTATACAAATGTTTCATAGATCTATCATGCAAATAAAACCAAATTAAGATGTGTCACTGATAAATAGAACTGATTTAACTGAAATATGATTAAAAACTTGAAAAGTAGAGTATATAAAAGCTACTCAAGCAGGCAAGAAAAAGACATTGCTCTATAAACACTGCAATTTTAGACTGAAAAACAGTTGTTACACTTACGCTGAAAAGATACAAAACTTCAAAAAAATAGGACATGTAGTTTTCACTCCCAATAGCATACATTTTTTAAAAGAAATTGTTATTCTAACATGTATTTTGCATGCCGCATTGACTACTGTGGCACACGTTTAGCCATCTGTAGTAGAGCATAAATCTGGCTGAAGTGATTTCACAAAGCTGAAATCATGCCATGAAATAGGATAGCATTTCCATTGAAGGAATACTGTTTGCAAAGCAGAAGTAAAAGGAGAATAAAGTTTCCAAAATGCAGGATCTCTTTTGGCAATTTCTCCCTATTCTTGTGTTTGCACAAATCCTGCACTAAAGAGTAAGCTCATCACCAAGAACCAAATTTTACCTTCTGTCATACTCCAGCTGAGGATTTCCTCTCATATGTAACTCTACTGACATCAAATGGAGCTCTTTAAAGTCTAAGAGCTAGGTGTGCATATGCAAGGGCAGAAACTGGCCCAGTGTTCTTGTGAATTTAAATAAAATACAAGATTTTTTATCCACTTTTTGCCCCAAAGAGATCTGTATCCTCTCCACATTTTTCAGTGAACTATTTGAGATTTAAAGATAATGAATGTATATATTTCAAAGAATGTTTTTCAGATCATCAGAACGTTTCAAAACACAAAATAGAAAATGTTCTTTTTCAACTGGCTATAGTGACTATACCATATTTGTACATAAAATCTAGTACCCTGATTATCTTCAAGAGCTTTTACTAGCTATCACAATTCTGCAAACAGCTAACACATTAAGGAGAGACTATTGCAAGCATTCAGCTAATACCAAATGCAATGACTTTGCATATTGGGAAATCTGCCTACTATCTCCTGGGGAAAACAAAAACACACCACACACACACTTTCTTATATGATGTTTTTGACTTTCCCCCAAACCATATTAGTTCCTGGGTTATTTTGCGGCAAAAATCTCTACAAAACTTAACTCAGTTTAGATTTCAGAGCCCTGCTTCTTCTCTAGGGATCAATTCCTCTATTCAACTCAGGCAGTTCTTAATATGCTAGAAGGGAAAATATTACACATGTCTGAGTGGCTCATTTCCTGTTAAAACATTGACTAATGACTCCACTGGCCAGAGACATGCAGTTCCAAATGTGTCTATGCAGGTTTTGTCATAGACAGCCTTGTCACCAGGAAAGCTGAAGTTGCGTATTAGTTTGTTACAAAAAAAGAAAGAGAATGACCAGCTGGCCAGATTTATTTCAGATGCTATTTTCTGTGAGAACTGTTTTCTTTATATGCATTTGGCATTAAGTTATACAATGGAATCTCTAACTGTGGAAAGGGAACAGTCCTGATAACTGAGGAGGTCTTTTCCAGGCCAAATGTCTCGTCATTGCCACAGAATGAAATTTTCAACAGCCTATTCCCACTGAAATTGATGGGAGGAGGTCCAAGTTGACACGGAGTGGTTTAGAAAATCCTATTACACAGTTACACTGTAAGCCTTGGCTAAAGCTATCTGACTAAGCAATTACAGCAATGAAGACATCACAAGAAGGCACTAAGGGGGCAACTGACAAGGAGAGGTATGAAGGGAGGACAGTAGGAGGCATCACTGTGGAGTTGTTGACCGTGTAAAGGCTGAAAGCAGCACAGAGGCAAGCTTTTGAAATATATCTTTATAAGAGATGTTGAATGAAAGGGAAAGAAAGTAGTGGGGGATTCTGCAGAGCAAACTGGAACTGGTGTCACAGAAGGAGTGAGTGGGGCAGGCTACAAAAATGAGATCATGGAGGTGCCTTTGATTAATCCATTTACTCAACTTTTTTAAAAATACATAACCAGAAAGGAGAATAAATGATTTGTAAGAAAGGCATGTTGATTTAAGCTGTGCCATAGCTGTGGTCTGTTATATCGGCACAACTGTGTACTACAAAGGGACTTAAAGCAGATCAAAGAAAAATGTTGAATTTCATGGAATTTCTCTTTGACTGCAAGCATCTTTATGGTGGTTCTTATATTTCTTTTTCTGGGACCAAACCCAGTTGCATATAATCCCTAGAGTACCTACAAGTAGTGGTTATCCACTTTTATCCTCCACTTCTGCAGTTTTATGGACACCATTAGAAAGAAAATTTCCATTCCCCTCACAATAAATCTTTTTCAAATTCTTCTTTGTGGTGTTTCAAGTCAGCCCTCATGACTGGTGAAGCAGCTTTGAACCTGGTAAAAATACCCTGTCCTTTAGCACAAAGCTATTTTTGCCAGTAATAAGATTAATTAATTAGAAAAGATAGGCTTATAACTGAGGGGAGAGAGACACACACACAAGCAGAATAGACTGGCTGAACAGTTTTGTTATTTTTCCATATATTTGGCTTTTGTATTTGTTACTTTGACAGCACTAAGATAAAAATTTCACACAAGATTCTGGCTAATTCCTCTTTATGTGATTCTGGTGCAACATTAGCCCAGTGGTGCATTGGACTCTGCATTATGAGAGAATATGTCATCAAATTTTCTTTCCAGAATACTGTGGAAATTTGTTACATCAAATTGTTCAATAACAGGTAGAAACCACAGAGATGGGTAGCCATGTTAGTCTGTTGTAAAGTAAAAACAACAAGAGTCCTCTGGTTCCTTAAAGAGTAACAGATTTCTTCGGGCATAAGCTTTGGTGGGCTTCAACCCACTTCATCTGATGAAGTGGGTTGGAGCCTACGAAAGCTTATGCCTGAAGAAATCTGTTAGGTAGAAACTACGGTGTTCTGAACTCAGTTCTGGGCAATGTTATGCAAACAGGAGGGCTACATCTGCATTGCAAAGCACTTTCAAAAAAACATTTTTCGAAAAAATTGTTTCAAAATATATTCAGAATAGTTCTCTCGAAATAGCTTTTTTCAAAAATGCTATTTCGAGAAAACAGTCTGGGGATGGTTCATTTGTCTCGAAAAACCACGGCCTTTTTTTCCTAAAGTGAAAGTCTATACTGGACTCTCTTTTTCTAAGAAAAGAAAGCCAATGGAACAGATAGGCAGGCTTTTTTGAAAAAAGCCTTTGCTGCATCCAGCAATGGCTTTTTTCGAAAAAGCTCTCTCAGAAAAGGCTTTTTCTTTTGAAAAAATGTCGGGTTTAGCTTTTTTGAAAAAGCGTAGTGGTATCTCGAAATACTGAAGCACTTTTTTGCAAATGCTACACCTCGTTAAGTTTTGGAAAAAAGCCTTTTGCTAGATAACTTTTTTGGAAAAAAAAGCCATCACTGGATGCAGCTAAGGCTTTTTTTGAAAAGGCCTGCCTCTCTCTTCTATTGGCTTTTTTTGTTTTTTTGTTTTTTTGTTTTGTTTTGGAAAAAGAAAAAGAGTATGGGGTGGCCTTTCACTTTCAGGAAATAAAAAGCTGCAGTATTTCGGGACAAGGAGCCGGTCCCCAGACTGTTCTCCCAAAATAGCTTTAAAAAAAAAAAAAAAAAAACTTATTTTGAGATAATACAAAAATTACCAGTTTCCTGGAAGAAAAGGCATATACAGAAAGATTATCTACAGTGGCTCAATTAAGGAAATCACTACAACATGCTAAGAGTCTCCAGATACGTGAAGGCTATATGATACTAGAGGGGAAATGATATACAGGGAAATATAACTAGCAGCACCAATATTAAGTTTAAAGGGACACACTGCCTTACAGAGATTTATTTGGCCAAAGTATATTCTCAAAGGGAAACTAATGGCAGCTCTACTCTTTAGAGTTTTATAATTAAATTAGACAAAAACACAAGGCAGTGTTTTTGGAGGATACAATCCTGCATTTGCAGGAAGACTAACTAACAAGTTTTTTTGGTATCTAAGAGTACTAAAAATTCAAAGAAAACTTTCAAGTTTGGCAAGAAATGGGTACACTAATGTTTGTGTGTAGGTTACATTATTTATTGGGCCTGAAATACAAGATGTCTAGTTATTAAAAAAAAGAGATTTGTTTGATAATTGTGTTGGAAATCTAAAAGTTCAGGTTCACATTTCTGTGTAGTTTTACTAGAAACAGAAGTGGGACTTGTGGCCACATTTAAAAATGCCACATTATATTGTATTCACTGGGAAAAGTAGATGGACAATTGCATCACCAGACAGCAGGTTCAAAATGCTGGCAAAGAGGGAAAGCATATCAAACTTGGACAAAATGTTCACACGCACAGAGAATTTGAGGAAATCACTGCTGATTTGACCTCAAACCATGACCAATTTGGGACATGTTTTTATTAAATGTTTTGTCCACATATATTCACAATTCCAAGACACAGACAGCTTCCTCTTTATATCTGAGGCCATCAGGAAAGAATCACAAACTGTAATGCAGTACATAAACCTAACAGTGTGACTTGCATATTTTCCTAATAAAAGTTTTTATTTGGGAGTGCAATAGGGACCTCGCTCAAGCACATAGCATGGTCCTGCTGCCCTTTCTTTCTTTAATGATCAGTGCTGGATCAACACAGGAGCATTAGAGGCTGCAGCCCCGGGCCCCAGCTGTAAGAGGGGCCCCAAGCTGCAGCGCCTAAGGCCCCCTACCTTGATCCAGTCCTGCCATGCCACTCAGGCCAGCACAGACTGGCACAGCTTAGGGGGGTCCAGATGGGACCCCACCCCCCCAACACTGGACAGGAAGGGGCCAGAGGCTGGGCTCTGCAGCACTCCCATACCACCCAAGGCCAGCCAGTCAGCATGCAAGAGACAGAACAGGCCAACACATTTCAACTGTGCTCTAGGGCAGTGGTTTTCAAATTTAGGATCGGGAGCCAGTACTAGGTCACAGACCTTCAGGCGCTGGGTAGCGGCACTCTCTGCTGCCACTAACAAAAGACAGGAGTGCATTGCTCAGAGATGTAATTGCTGGGTCGCAGGCATACGTGATTTTTTTCCAACTGGGTCCCAAGGAAGAAAGTTTGAAAACCACTGCTCTGAGGGCAAGGAAGGAATACCACAGAAAGCAGTCTTTGGCCCCAAAACTACCCTGCTGCCAGCCAACCCACCCCCTGGGATGCCATGGGGGGGGCATGTTACTGGGGAGCAAGAGCCCCCCAGGGCCCCTTAATCCAGCCCTGTCAATCACTACTCCAAGCCAGAATGCTTAAACCTACATTACTTTCATATGGAGTACAAACCTCTTCAGTCTTCAAGCCCACCCTTTTTCTGGGAATCTAGTGCTAGCTGCAGCAAGCCTCCAACCTTAAGTTCAGGAGTCCCAGCTTCCTCCTTGGCCCATGTGATAATTTAGGCATGCTCGCTGGCTCTGTATGTCCTGAGGTCTGTGGCACTGGTTGCACCCACCTGCCCCTGAGACTCTTCTCTCTTTAGTAACACCTCACCCCCTTCAGCTCAGCTCTGATAGCCTTTTAACAGGGTCAGGCAGGGGTTAAAGTAAGCTGGAACGCACAGGAACAGTGTTCCAGGGCCCGCTGTTTTTAGGAACTGAGTGTTCTGGGGCCCCTAAAAATAGAAAATGGAGCTGGAATGCTGCATTTCAGGGCCCACAATTTAAAAATAGTGGGCCTCACATAAATCTGCAGAAGGCCTAGGCTCCCTTACACAGTGCCCCCATGCCAGCTCCAGGATCCCTTTGCTTCAATTTGCATTCCCTGACAGCTCAGCTGTATGAGGAAAGATCTGTCAGCTTTTTCCAAGTCTTCTCCACTTGCAGAATTTCACCTTTTTTAAGAGCAAGTTCCCTTGTACAGAGGGTGTGCAGAAGAGTTAGACTATGTCTCCACTTCACTGTCGTGCAGAGTAGAAGCCAGTGAATTGCAGAGCTCCAAGCACTGAACAGTAACAATAGTCCCATGCAGACGTCACTGGCATGAAGTAAAACATACCTACTTCCAATAAACATAGACCCTGTTAAAAAGAGGATTACGTTCCCATGAACAAGGTGCTTTTAATGCACACCAGGAGCATCCACTCAGGGCAGTTAGCATGAGGCACTTGGTGAGTTCTGCAGTTCATATCCCTGAAGTCTGCACTGCAGCAGAGCATACAAAAGTTCTTAGGCTACGTCTACATCTAACCGCTTAGTTTGGACTTGCTTAGTCCAAACTAAGCAGTTCAGAGTTAGCATTAAATAACCATGACTTTTTAGTCTGAAGTAACTTTTTAGTTTAAACTACAAAAAGCTCAGCTAGTTCAAACTAAAAGTTAGCTTGAACTAAAAAACTTGGTTAGTTCAGACTAACCACTTAGTTCAAACTTGTTTAGTTCGAACTAGCACAACTACATTGCACTAGTCCAAACTGAAGTTTGAACAGAGTTTTAAATTTTTTTAGTTCAAATTAGGCAAAGTATCTTTAATCCAGACTAATTTGCTAACATAGACATAGCCTTAGAGCCCCATGCTATAATCATTCTCCATGGCTGTAAATTGGTGGGGGGTACCAATCTTTCTTTGACCCACAGCAGCATAGGGTGGCACAAGCTCCGAGAGTTCGGTACAGGGTGCATAAAGGGCAGCTGATAAACCCAGTATGCATGAAGGGAGGTGAGAGGGAAGAATATACATGGAAGAGTCCCAACAGCCAGGACTCAATTAAATCAAGGGTTTGAGGGACTGCAGCCCCAGGCCCTAACCTAAAGGGAAGCCCTGCCGTCCCACAAAACCCAGGCCCAGTCAGCCTGAGCAGTGTGTCACTGCCCACCATCGGCATACCCACCCCCACTGGCCTAGCTGTTCTGCTCCACACCAGCCAGACCAGGGTCGGGGCAGGAGTGCTGTGGACCACAGCCTCTGGCATAAGGCCCCTGGCAGCAGGCCAGTCCACAGGCCATGAACCGCCACCCCCCCCCCAATATCACTGATCAGGCTGTGGGCCCAGACCTCTTAGCCCTGGACCATTCCAAGCACCAGCCAGGCTGCTGGCCCTAGACATCTCCCTGCTATATACCCCCTCAGCCTGGTCACCTCCTCCCTGCGTCCACCTTGCATCTGCCAGGCCACCCCACCCCCAGGCTGGACATCACTATGGAAGGGGTGGGACAGCCCACAAAAGTGGGGAGCCCCAGGCTCCCCCAGGGCCTTAATCCCACCCTTCCCACAACCTAATCTATAGATTGCAAGAGCAGTTCCCAGTTTTACTGTTGTGTAACAGCACTCTATATTCAAATACACACACAGTATTTAAATACGATACCATAAATTCTTCATACTTAAATGCCCATAATACAGAGCATCCTAAATACAGCCCTAAAAACAAAGCCTTTCTGGAAAAAGTGCAAACAGAACACAAATCCAAGTCTTAAATCCAGTGGATGGGATTCTCCTCTCACCTAGTGGGTATATGAATAACTGCCATGAAGTTACACCAGTACACAGCTGGTGAAAGTGAGAGGATATTCAGGCCCAGATCATTGCCTCTTGTTTAAAGAGGTTTGTCTAATCCAAGTCAGACCAAGGAGGCTGGGAATCTTAATGCTTCAGACATACAGTAAGCATTACTAATCTCCTTTCATAAATATTTTGAACTTTTGAATGGCTGTTATAAGTAACGGGTTAAAGAAATCCCAGTCAAAAATTGATTCCAAGTCAGAAAGCAGGGTAACTTGTTATAGAAGTTATTTCACTTGGCTCTTCCCATGTTCCACAGCACAGATTTTGACATTTTTACTCTGTCCCTCTGAGCTTGCCAGTTCAATGAGTCTATTTTCCAGAGACTATGTAATTCTGCTTTGGACTGATGTCATTGCTGAAGTTGTACCAAACCCATTAAAAAAAAAAAAAAAAAGGCAACAGCTCTGGATTTTAGACAGCTCTGGACTTAAGAACTAGACAAATGAAACTGTAGTATCACAGCACACCAAACTTTCTTATACAATAGACTTGAGAGGATCCTTGTTTACTGAGGAATGCTATAACCGCTTAATAACTAGAGCCGCGTAACGAGGCTCACAAATACAGGTTGGTTTGGAGGAGCAAGAAACAAAACAAACCCTGAAGAATTTTTTAGAGGTTTAAATATTTTGATTTCATTAATCTCAGGAATCCTAGCCCCCGCAATGCACTCCACCTCTAAGTCAATCCCTCCCCACCACGCTTCCTTTTCCTATCATGGCATGGGATCCCTCTTTTAATATATCTTGTAGAAAAGCCATCAAGAATTTCTATATAGATTTTAATATATCAGTCTGAATTAAATTCCATATGTTAGTTAAAAACATATACAAGAGGTATTATTTTGTATTACTGTCTCTAAAGTTTTCCAGAAAGCCTCAGACCACTGGATTTGTTGGGCAGAAAATCCTCACCAATTTCACATCTGAGCAAAGAGCCTAAACTTATGATCACCAATTGTTTTTGAGGATGGGCTGAGATTTATGAATGCACTGAACCATGAATCCAAGAATTAACTGAAGCAGGTTCGAGGGATAATGCAGGTATTTTGTTGATCAATTTGGTAATACCACATAATATTCAGGATAAGCTTCTGCTTCCTTAAATGGTAACTGATTATTTACAAAACTTGTATAAGAAAACAGCTGTATTGAGTATTTATCTGTACTGCTGTATTTTTAAAGCAAACAGACAAAAGGCATACCATACGAGATGTTTTCTTCTTCTCTTTCTCATGTACACCAAGCCTCAAGACTATATAACTGTAAGTAGCCCTGCACATTTTCTCCCACTTAACACAGTGTTGCAAACTGATGATTTTATTATGAGTCTTGTTATACTTGTGGTGTTTCATAAGTCCCTGAACCTCCTGAGGCATGTGAATAGATGAGAATCTCAGCTTTCTTTTTTCAAATTTTAAAAAAGATTTTAGTCCTTACAGTGGCAGAAAAAAGATTAAATACATAACCAAGTGCATCCTGACTCAGAAACCAGAAGGCAGTTACAAATGCATTAGTTCATACTACAAAAATATAAATGAACATTTAAAAAATCATGGGTTTTATGTATTTGTTCTGGCTATACTGTGAAAGACTTATCTTTACACAATCACAGATCATCCATAGAGGTATACTTCCTAATTTTTCCTTCTATATATTGTACCACATAAATGGATTCATTTTAGTTAAAGCAACGTGGATATTGAATCCCATCCTGAAAGGAGCAATGATAGTATTCTGAAATTTCCTCTATGATGTTCCTCCACTGATAGCAGAGACAAAAATTTTTCAGTCATGTTTGTACTTGGAACATCTTGGTTCTTCATACATCAAAAAAAGCCTTCTAAAACAAAGAGAGCACCAAGTCTATAATTTTTGATGGTGCCTGGAACGGGTCCAAGTCATCCATGTCCCCTATCTTCACCTTCCCCTTCTCTCCCCCAGATGCTTTGTAAGCCCCTGGGGAGGAAGTACCAGCTGGGCCCATATGGGAAAGGAATGGGGCCAAGAGGCGGAGGCAGATGGCACACTGGTTGGGACAGAACCAGCTTCTGGCTAGGGCACTGGGCCCATGTGGGAGAGGGGGAAGAGGTGAGACTGGGAGTGGGGAGAGGCACCTGACTAACCACTGTGTGTCTGTCTGGAAGGAGAGGCAAGAAGAAGCAGCTGAGCCACCCTAAGCGCTGGGAGCTGCTGCACTCTGTCCCTGAATAGCCAGATGCCATTGGAGGCTCCACAGCTGCCCGCCTCCCTCAGTGCACACAGATATTGCTGGAGATGTGCCTATATTCCTGAATATTGGGGGAGCACAGGCACCAAAGACACGTATAATTTGCCACCTATGCGTGAGAATTTTTTTTTTTTGCTTTAAGAAGTTGTTCCTGATCTAATTTTCATGGCTTGCAAGTTGCAGGATTATTACCCATTACTAAAGAAGTGATTTTCCCCTCTCTCTCTCTCCACCAGTTCTTACCTGCTAATAGGTTGCTTAATGGCCCAATAGTCAAACATCTCTTTATATACTCCTAATTTATTGGGGAGGGAGGGTGGAAGTTGTATGGACATAGCTTGGATGCTATGTCCAAAATGATGTTTAGGTATGAACAAAACAATTACGATCAAATTAACAGTTCAAAAAAGGGGGGGCGGGGGTAAAATTCTTTCCAATGTCTCCAGATGTAAAACTTTGCTATACATACAATTTCTCTTTATGTATTTCATCCATGCATGTGTATTTGAGACATCATGTTTCCATTATTTAACTAAAGGACTGTAAGTTTCCTCAACTAAAACAAGAACAGGAAAACTAGATTTTTCCACTTTAAATTAATAGCTATTACTGGAAGAGTTGTAAACCACAAAATTTGTAGTGGAGTGATATACTTACATTCTTTACGTACACAACATGGTGAAATGAAGGATCTAAATTTCTTCACAGCTGTTTCACCTCTCCAGCCTCACCTTATGTTTTCAGTTTGATCTGCTCGCTCTTTTATACAGTTTAACAGCATTTCCTGTTTACAGAAAAGTTGATATCTTGGTAATCTACAAAGCAGCAATATATGTTCTTTCAGATTAATCTCAAGTGTTGATAGTCCAACCTTCTATTCATCAAGAAGTGTCTTTGTGCCTAAATATGCCTGTTCATGTACAGTATTATTCATCCTGAAAAAACAGATTCACTATCCTAAGATGACAATATATGTGCTATTTTAAATCACCAACTTGAAATTTTGTTGTCCATTAGTGATTCATGAAATGCTGCATCGAGAGAAATTAGATTCTCATATTACACTGACCATTATTAATGTTCTGTTTTCTAGCAATGATTAACCACACTGTTATTTAAGATCAAGAATACAAATAATTAAAGAACAAACACCGTTTTCATAAACCTGTGATTAAGCCATACAATATTGTATTTCATTATCTCTAAGCACTTAAGCTCCACAAAAAAAGTCTGAATCTGCACTGCACTGTGATACAGATATCAGATTTTTCAAACCCACATCTCATTTTTCATTCAGAATTACTGTACTTATTAAAACTTAATACAAAGTTGATAAACTTAGAACATGCATCATAAAGCAATGTTCTATTAATGTTAGTACAATAATTCCCTCTAGTGGTAACAATTTTACTTTGTTACTAACTCAGACACTTCACAGTAAAAGGTGAACACAACATGGCTGCTTCTTGTATACTGCACAACATGGAGTCAGATTGGGACTTAAACTCAAGTGAAAAACCTAAATGCTCTTTCACAGCTAAAGGTCACAGAAAACATTGCTGAACAATGGAAAAAGTGCAAATAAATTCTGATGGCTCAAGCAAGAGGAGATGCCACAAACTTTTAAATATTATTGTTCATGCTTGTAATATGGAAAGCAGCACCAGCATTTTACAACATTTATTTTCGAAAAGGAGATGGGAAGAAGTAATCCAGTTATGTAGTTTGCAATATGTTTATGAATACTGCCTCTCCCCCTGCA
This sequence comes from Podocnemis expansa, assembly GCA_007922195.1. Taxonomy (NCBI): domain Eukaryota; kingdom Metazoa; phylum Chordata; order Testudines; family Podocnemididae; genus Podocnemis; species Podocnemis expansa. Next base: position 53,195,385 of record ML681984.1, read on the forward strand.
TCAAGGGGGGGGGGCAAAAAAGAACTATAATGAAAAGTATCAGTTGTGCCACAATTGAACAGCAAAGCCACATGACAGAGGAGCAAGCATCAATTTAAACTGGAAATTAAACCTGTGAGATTGGAGAAGTTATACTTTCTCTGAGAAAGAACAGAATTTACATAGTACTAATAAGAAAATATCAAGGACTGATTTCTAAGAGTTCTAGATTTAACATTTAATTAAAGAACTAGGTATCAGTAGCAACTAGCAAATCACAACTAAGAACATTGACAAGTAAGAAGAAAGAATCAACAGATACAGAGAGTTGGGAGAAGAAAAGACAAAGGTAGCAAAATATTCAGTTTATTACATACGAACTTTGGTAAATCAAGTGTCCCTGCACCCTCTCCAGGTGCTATTTAAAACAGCAATTAGACTGTCCTCGGAATGTTTTTGTATTTTTCTAAAATCCCACCACAAAAGTGCATGGTAAGTAAGGGGGAAGTTTTCAAAGGTATTTAGGCAACTAAATTATAGAGATTGTGCCTACTGGCCTTTTAAAAGCTCTTACGCAGGTTAGGTGCCTGATATGCATCTATTTAAATAGGAGTTGGGAGTTAAATGCTATAAAACAGTAACCAATATGGCTGCCTCTGAAAGCTTCAGGCATCAATACGATTTTACTGAAACACTGATTTTGAAGGATGTATTTACAACATTTATCTTTGAAAAGGAGATGGGAAGAAGGCCTGGTAGATAGCATTTAACAGAAAATTGTATTTATTGTTCCTCATCTTTTATACTGATATCTTTCACATAATACTGGAGAGAAGGTAAATTTGGCCTGGAGAGCAGCCTTCAGGACAAAATGGTAATGACATAAAGAAAGGGACAAATTTTAAAAAGACCTCCAGAGAACAGTTTTAATTACAGATCTAATTTTTCTGAATTATTGCCGACTATTAATAAAACTCCAGGAACATTCCAATATCGTGATACCAAGTCCAAAATCTGCTCCTTTAAATTTCTGGCTCTCATTAACTGGAAGGTGCTATTGACTAAAACTCACTTTCAATTATTTTGGTTTGAACTCATTCATTTTTACGCTGTGGTCAGTCAGCTCCTGTGGAAAAACCACACAATATGCCAGCAGCTCCAACTGTTACCAATTTTGCCCAACAACTCATGGTACGCTCATTTATTAGGGTATTTACTTTGGGTGGGGAGATTGCAATTCCATTAGTGTACTGCTTGTGTCTCTATATAGAGCTCACTTCTACCTTCTGCAAGCTCCTTCTCAATGGAGCCACTCTTGCCACCCTCAGTTTCACAGGACTGGATTCTTCTAACCCCAGATTCAAATAACCACCCACATATACACATTCATCAATTAACAACGTGCATGTGAGCAGATCAGGTCTATCAGCACTCTCAGTTGACCCCTTATACATCCCTGAACTCAGCAGGCTCGGTCAGACAGCACTTCTCTGCTGCTACCCTTATGTGCCCTTGTACCACACCGCACTAGGCTTGAGCGTGCATCTTGAGCAGGCTGGGTCACACAGCACTCTTCAGCTGCTACCCTTATAGGCACATGGACTCAATCAGGCTGAGCCAAAACAGCACTTTTCAGCTGCTATCCTTATATGCCCTTGGAGTCAATCAGGCTGGTATCCCGATTAATGAGCAAACCTTACAGGACTATGGGTATCACAGGGCTCTTTGGCTAGGTAAAAGAAGTCATGTGGCACTTAAAGACTAACAGAATTATTTTTCGCATGAGCTTTCATGGGAGAAAATCCCACTTCCTCAGATGCTTCGAAGATGGGTGAACTTACAGAAGGGAATGAAAATAAATGCAAGGGGGGGGGGGAACATAGGATCAGGTCATGCAGTAACAGCAAATCAGAGCAGTTGTTAGGTTCAAACCCTGGGAAGCCTGAAGTCAAATTACCTTTTGTAATGGGAAAAGAACCCATAGTCTCGATTCAATTCTGCTTTCACAGAATTTAATTTGCATATTAATTCGAGTTCAGCTGTTTCTCTTTGAAGTCTTGATGTCCCAGTCACATCTCTGATGACGGTCGTTAACAAATCATTTATCGAGTTATTAGAAAGATGGAAGTGCTCAGCAACTGGTTTTTTGTTTGTTTGTTTTGTGATTTCTGATATCAACTCTATGTTCATTTATTCTTTTGCGCAGGCATCGTCCTGTTTGTCCAAGATATAAGATGTTGGGGCATTTCTGGCACACGATGGCATAGATCACATTAGTAGATGAGCAGGTAAATGAGCCTTTGATGGAGTAGCCGGCCCATGGCAGGGATGCTCTTGAAGATTTTAACAGAGATTTCAACAATTTCCACTCCACCATCAAACTGAGCCTGGAACACTCCACACAGGAGATCCACTTTCTTGACACTACAGTACAAATCAGGGATAGACACATCACCACCACCCTGTATCGAAAACCTACTGATCGGTATAGTTACCTAAATCCCTCGAGCTTCCATCCTAAACACAACACATGATCCATTGTCTACAGCCAAGCCCTAAGATATGCTCTGATCCCTCAGACAGAGGCAGACATCTGGAGGATCTCTATCAAGCATTCTTGAAACTACAGTACCCACCTGGGGAAGTAAGAAAACAAATTGACAGAGCTAGATGGGTTCCCCGAAGTCATCTACTACAGGAGAGGCCCAGGAAAGAAAACAACAGAACACCACTAGTCACCACATAAAACCCTCAAGTCAGACCTCTGCAACAGATCATTAAGGACCTACAGCCTATTCTAAAATATGATCCCTCACTCTCTCAAGCTTTGGGAAACAGACCTCTCCTTGCCTACAGACAGCCGCCCAATCTTAAACAGATACTCACTGCAACTACAGATTTAACAACAGAAACATTAAAGCAGGCACCTATCCCTGCAACAAACCACACTGACAAGTCTGCCCGCATATCTGCACAATAGATACCATCATAGGTCCTAATCAAGCCTGCTACTCCATCAATGACTCATTTTCCTGCTCATCTATTAATGTGATCTATGCCATCATGTGCCAGAAATGCCCCAACTTCTTATACATTGGACAAACAGGACGATGCCTGCGCAAAAGAATAAATGAACATAGAGCTGATATCAGAAATCACAAAACAAACAAACAAAAAACCAGTTGCTGAGCACTTCCATCTTTCTAATCACTCAATAAATGATTTGTTAATGACCGTCGTCAGAGATGTGACGGACATCAAGACTTCAAAGAGAAACAGCTGAACTCGAATTAATATGCAAATTAAATTCTGTGAAAGTAGGATTGAATCAAGACTATGGGTTCTATTCCCATTACAAAAGGTAATTTGACTTCAGGCTTCCCAGGGTTTGAACCTAACAACTGCTCTGATTTGCTGTTACTGTATGACCTGACCCTATGTTTCCCCCCCTTGCATTTATTTTCATTCCATTCTGTAAGTTCACCTATCTTCGAAGCATCTGAGGAAGTGGGATTTTCTCCCACGAAAGCTCATGCAAAAAATAAATCTGTTAGTCTTTAAGTGCCACACGACTCCTCTTTTTTTTTTTTTTTTTGCTGCAGAGTACTATAGGGAAGAACACAAGGAAGACAAGAACATAAAGAGGAGGGAATGAAATTTTAAAAGAGTTTAGCAACTGGTTTGATTACAAAAGGCATTTTATTGCAAAGTATCTAAAACTTACAATAATAGTAATAATTACAAAAGGAGAGAAAAATACTCCAAAGTACCCAAACAGTTACAGCATTAATAACCATACAAGGAAAGAAAAACTCTCAATTATAATATTACCTAGAGGCTATTTTATCAGGCTGAGAGAGATAGAGAGACAGAGAGAGTTATATTTGAACAGAGAGAGAAAGAGGAAGAGAGAGGGGGGGGGGGGGGCAGTGTCATGATTCTGTGTAGCAGAAAGATTCCCAGGAAACAGGCTGTGCAGCTCAGGGTCAGCATGCTGGATGGAGACAGCCATAGTGCTCACCACAATCAGCAAGGAAAAACTGAAGTCCCAGTGGAGATGATACAGCTTTTAGATCCAGGCATCAGGACTCACTTTTGAATTTGGGTAGAGGTTTTTTACAGGGACTTGTTTAAGTGGACAATACACATTCCTGGCTGGGGTGGTAATGGTTCAGGGAAGCTCACAATATGATCAGGCAGATTCAGTATTTTGGGTACCAATTAGCATGTCTATGACTAAAATGGTCTGATAACTGCTGCGCTTTTTAGCCTTGGTACGAGATCCCCCATCATGCAATGCTTCCCTGCTTCTTCAATCCCACAGTGCAATGCTATTCTTGTTTTGGAGCTTGGTTCTCCATAGTTTATGCAAATGAAGCTTCATTTAGTGCGCTTATGGCTTTTGGATGTGGGTAGATAAGGATATATTCCATTGCCTTTTCATTGTTTTTGGTTTCCTGTTCAAGCCAGGGGCGTCGCTGGGGTGGGGAAAGACCCGGGGCACGGGCCCAGCCCCGCCCCCGGGGGGGCAGGCCCCGCCCCCAGCCAAAAGGCCACACACCCCGGCCCGGGATAGGGCCAGGGGGAGGCTGCGGCGCCACCGCCGCCAGCTGGGCCGCGCTGCTGTGCAGCATGGCTCAGCCTAGCCTGGCCCAGCCCGGTACGGCCGGGCCCACGGCCGCGGCCCTGGATCCCCAGCGGGGGACGGGGCCGCCGCAGGTGGCCAGCCGGGCCCCAGATCCCTGGCCTGGCCACCGGTGGCTACGGCGACCCCGTCCCCGGCTGGGGATCCGGGACCTAGCCAGCAGCCCGCGGCTGCAGTAGCCCCGTCCCCCGCTGGGGATCCAGGGCCTGGCTGTGGCCACAGCAGCCCCGTCCCTGGCCGGGGATCCAGGGCTGCGGCCGCGGGCCCGGCGTCCAGCGGCCGCTTACGGCCGCACCGGGCCAGGCTAGGCTGAGCTGCGCCACACGGCAGCGAGGGCTAGCTGGCGGCAGTGGCGTGGCCACCCCCTGGCCCTATCCCAGGCCAGGGGGTGGGGCCTGCCGGGCGGCCAGATAGGCCCCGGATCCCTGGCCGGAGACGCGGCCGCGGACCGCCAGGGATCGGGCCCCGGATCCCCGGCCCGATTGGGCCGGAGACCCGGGGCACCGGCACTGGGACCCGGGGCACGTGCCCCGGGTGCCCAGCGCTAGCGACACCACTGGTTCAAGCAGAGGTTGAGAGTGAGTCACAGAGGCTAGATACTATGCTCTGATTCCCTAAGAACACAGAGCTAACAAATAACACCAAGAGTCCAGAGCCATGAGTTGATACGGATAGAATACATATAAATCAGTGACCCTCTTACACCATTGTAATGGAACATTGTCCAAAAGAAGGATATCCTAAAAAGGAATGATTAATTTTATGATGCAGTAACCTGGAGAAGCTGAAATAATAAAACCTTTAGTCCCTGAAGATGCACAGTGGGGTTTAGGAACAGAGGAACACTGTTACAATCCCAAGGATGGATATTGATTACTGCATAGTTTTCTGATATAGAAACCTTCACCTGACATCACCTCCAAAAGGCAATGCCTGTCTTAAGAAATGTTTAAAGTATCATTCTGGATCTCAGTACAGTGCCATTCACCTTTCAGATAGAGGCCACCACAGCTCAGTACCCAGTTTGTTGGGCTGTGGGATGCTCAATTAAGACAAGTTTCAAGTTACTCATAGGTTATGACTACACTGCCAAATTAGTCCAGACTAAGGAATCTTAGTCCAGACTAATTAGCTATTGGCCACACTAGGCTTTGCCTAGTCCAAACTAAGAAATTTCTTAGTTTGGACTAGGCAAAGCTTACTCTGAACTAGTAAAACCCAGTGGTTAGTCTGGACTTACTAGCTTACTTTGAACTTTAGTTTGAACTAAGTACATGCAATGCATGAATTAATGGTTAGTTGGAACTTAAAAAGCTCAAACTAAGCCATTGGTTTGAACTAGCCATGCAATCTAGTTTGAAGTAAAACTTTATTTCAAACTAGAACACGTGGCTACTTCAAATTAAAAAGCTGCAGTTAGTTCAAGTTAGCCTGAGGTTAGTTCGGACTAACCTCAGGCTTCTTTAGTTCAGACTACCAAGTCCAAACTAAAATTTCTGATGTAGACATAGCCATAGTGATAATTTCTTGAATACTTAAATCATAAATGAAAAGGTTTTGGAGAGGTTTCAGTCAGAGTGATAATAAAATTTTAAGCTTTGTAATTTTAGGACTGGAAAGGATCATGGGTGAGGCAGATTTCACATCATGAGATTAAATCAGGCAAGTCACTGAAGAAATTCTATGTTTAATAGTCCTTGAGGGAATATTATTCCAAGTTATTTTTGCAAATCTTGATAGAATAACAAGATGTGTACAAGAAATCAACAAGACTGAACTATAAAAAGGTAATCATAGTTCTCAATAACTACCTCTCTGGCAGGCACAGTCCATAAAGTAAACTATACAGCTGTCTCTTTTCAATCTTGATTTGTTCACAAACTAATTTCACTGCACATGAAAACCTTGCCCATCCCTCTTATCCCTAATTACCTTAACTGGACAAATTTTAATTCTGTGTCTTTTAAAAGAAGATTTAAAAAGGAAAAAAATAACTTTAAATACCAGTAATTTCTAAAATGAATCCCAAGCATTACAGCCTCTAGCTAGTCAGCAGCTTGTAGCTGTATTCTTTTTGTTGTGATTATTTCTAGCTTCCCTTTCTCCCCAGTCCTCCTTGCAAAAAGGAACTGTTGTAGGTTGTGTGTATTTTCAGATTATGAGCAGTAATCTTATGTTATAGGCAGAAATCAATCATATTACAAAGCCACTTTGCGTTTTATGAAGCAGAAAAATTAGTAGCTGATAGATTTGATAGTTGGAATGTCTAAGAAAAAGAAACATACCAAGTGTCACACTGTTTAAATTAAAGGGGAGTGTAGACACATGCATGTGTATAACATTACACTCACCCTAGGTTTGTTAGCTTTGGACTTTTACTTTGAAGCCTGCTGAGATATTTAATTCCTTTTGCCATCTTCAGAAGCGTGTGATCTTTTGATTGTTTTTAAAATCAGCTTTGGTTTTGGATACTGCGAACAGTTTTACCTTCTGCTGTAGCATCTCCTAGTGTCAGGTTATGGAATCCCTAGGGTCTCCATTTCTAGCCCTCCTGTTGACTACTTTTTTGGCCCTGTGATGGCCTGTCTCCGTTACCTTCCATTACCCAGATCTCCAGCTAGATCTTTTTTTAAGATTGATCCCCTTTCAGGATTACTAAAGTCCAATTGAAATTCCAAATAATTAGCCAGACACACAGTTATTTTGTCCCTTTTGAGCTAATCTGAAGTTTCCTGCTCTTCGCCAGTACTCTGCTACCTAAACTGAGCACTGCCTCAATGGACTTTTCCTCGTAGATGGTCTTCTTTCTAACAATTTAACTGCTTCCACTTCCATCTACCTTCCTGGGGACTTTCATTTCTCACAGCCCCTGATTCCTTGTCTTAGGTCTTTACACTACTAATCACCAGCATCCTTCCACCAGGCCCTGAGGGCATTCCCCTTGTTTCTCCCCGACTGAGTTCTTCTCTCCCCTTATGTAGTCCTCCGACCTTTTCATACCTTAGATAAATAGTAATAATTAAGTCATCAGATCAGAATAAGCTAAGGGATAACAGATAGCTCACAGGTAAGGCTAAGCCCCATCCCCTTAAAGGAAGAGCCAGCCTGTGATAGATGCATAATGGGATGTCTGTTACAAAGCCATGGTGATGCGTAATACTGAATAGCCAGAGTGTTTTAGAGAGCTAAAGGAGGTTATTATTTGTTTTAATAAATAGAGAATGCTAATCCCCTGAGGTGGGAATTCTGGGCAACTTTCAGTACAAATACTAATTTAATCTTTTCTTTCCAATATTCATGACCTGGTACATTTGCAGTACCCATCCCTTATCATTATCAAGCAGTCATGGCTAGTCCTTCCATAGAGGCGACCTAGGCAGTTGTCTAGGGAGCCAACCATTAGTGGGTGCCAAGGGCTGGGCTGGGGGGAGGGGCAGCAAGCCTATCCTGCACTGCTCCGCTCCCCGCCCACACTCGCACCCCTGACCAGGGCCAGATCCTGGCAGAAACAGTGCTGCTCCCCACCTGCAGCCACATCCCTGCCAACAGCAGCAGTGGAGACCAAAATCAGTATTGGCCTAGGGCACCAAAAAACCTTGGGCCAGCCCTGCAAGCAGGGTAGCAAATTTGTACACCACACAGGACACTAGGAGACTGTTCCTGAAAATACCAAAACAACAGACATTCAGGAAGAATGAAAAGACTGGCCACATAGCTATTAAACCAGCTAGACAAACCTTTCCTTTCCCACAAGAGTCCTTGTCAGTTCTGCTGACCTCAGGAAAGGTATGGATAGTTCCCTGCAGCAAGCAATACAACAGAGTTACAATGGGTGCTCTGCTATCCCAGCCTGAGAACAGAATGCTCATCAGGCAGACTACAGACATGCAAAATATTGTTATAAGTACACACTGCCTCACTGGACTTCATGCCAAGTTCTAAAGGGACAGCCGTGTTACTCTAGTTCAGCAAAAAAAAAAAAGCAAGGAGTCCTGTGGCACTTAAAGACTTACAGGTTTATTTATTACATAAGCTTTCATGGGAGAAAATCCCACTTCGTCAGACACCTGAAGATGCTTCACATGTCTGACAAGTGGGATTTTCTCCTGCAAAAGCTCATGCAGTAAATAAATCTGTAAGTCTTTAAGTGCCACAGGACTCCTTGCTTTTTTTACTGGACTTCATGATTGCCTGTCATATGCTTGTACATGGCAGTCACATGGAAACATCATGGAAAGAATGCACATTTTCCTGCTTTGCGCGCGCGCGCGCACACACACACTTCCAGAGCAGAGGCTAGTTTGTTACATTAGGCAGTAAAGCCTAGAATGCATAGCTCAGCAGTTTGGCCCTATTAACAAAAGGTATGGTCCCTACACAATAGGCAAGATATTATTGCATTATTATTACAGATTAATTAGATTCACTTTTAAAATGCTCTCTCACTTTTGGAAGTACTGCCTGATAACTCTGGTAAGTGCAAAGGTTTTTCCCCTTACTAGCAGCATATCCCAAACCTCAGAGGGCACATGGTTTCTGAGCCCTGAAGATAAGAGGGGATGGAGGGGACACTAACTCACCAGCAGCGAAGAACTGGAACTAGCAATCGCTGTATGTGATAACCTGGCCTAGTACCGAAAATATAGGTCCAGACATGATTCTCCCCAGGGAAAAATGAGAATCTGTACTCAAGGGAAGGGGCCAATGGAGAACCAACCCTGAATTTAGAGGGGAGGGAAGGCTCCGAGCAGCAGGTCCAAACCTGTGACCCCCAGACATATCATGAAAATGTTGTCTCAGGCTTTCTCCCTAGTAGAAGCCCAACCCAAGGATACCCAGCCCTTTTTGGGGAGGGATACCCATAGGGATTAAAACAAGGATGAAAGGATATTAAATACTGAAGGACAGTAATGTTTGTCCCGGGTCTAGATGATCTCCTTGCATATTGGGGGATTGGGTGCCCATATCCCTCAATTTTTCCTCACTCCAGTTTACAGGTGGGAGCAACCTAAAGGAAGTAGTAGACACAAGGGCATCTTGCATGTTTACCTCGGACTGGGATGGGTGACCTCTTAGCAGGTGTGCCCCCTTTCCTCCCTGCCACATGAGTCCTGGGCATATAGGATCTCAAGTAGTCCCTCTCTATATTCCAGACCATCTGTGGGTTGTAGTGGAACAAGACCCCAGGCCCTGGAGAGTTGCTTTGTACAGGGCTATGGCCCAGTAGCTTGAGCAAAGCTGGAGCAGCATTCTGTAGCCCCTATTATTCCCTTCAGGTGCTAAGGGTTATCCCGGGGAGGTATGGATGGAGTATGTACTTCTACCTCCCTAAGGAGTGAAGCTCAACCTGACACACGCTGTCACCTAGTTTAGTAACAGAGGTGGGGTGGGGAGAGCAAAGGAATGAACGGAAGAGGAAAGGGGCACTAATAGGCACCAACTGATATCACATAGAGGCATGTGGGTGGAGCTGAACTGGAAGACAGGTACCTGTGAGGCCAGGAGCTCTTCTTTCCTCACCCATGAGTGACAATTCTCTTCTGGATGAGTGAAAGAAAAATTTTCTTTAATTCCTCGAGGTAACCAGGTAAAAAGCTTTGGAGGGGTCGAACAAAGGGCTTGTTGCCATAGTCAGGCCTGCCCTTTCTGCCTCCAATGAGGCCTTAGACCACCGATCGAGGGTTGGAAGGAGTGTCACGGAAAAAGAGGTGCGGATTACCCAGGGTCGAGGGATTGCATGGTGGTGCTGATCCACATCTCAGGAGTATCATGGGGCAAACCTGTGGCTCCCAATACCTTCCTAAGATCTGCTACTAGTGATATGATGAAGAATCATAGGGTTAGAAGGGACCCAAGGAGGTCATCTTGTACAACCCCCTGCCAAACAAGCAAGACCACTCTCACTAAATTATCCCAGCCAGCGTTTTGTCTAACTGAGCCTTAAATATCTCCAAAGATAGCGATTCCACCACTTCCCTAGATAACCAATTCCAATTCTTCACCACTCTCCTGGATTTTTCCTAATATCCAACCTCGACCGCTCCAGCTGTGACTTGAAACCATTGCTCCTTGTTCTGTCCTCTATTACTACTGAGAACAGCCAAGCTCAGTCCTCCTTGGAGCATTCCTTCAAGTAGTTCAAGGTTGCTATCAAATCTCCCCTCAGTCTTCTCTTCTGCAGGCTAAATAAGCCTAGTTCCTTCAGTCTTTCTTCATAGGGCTTGTGCTCCAGCCCCTGGATCATTTTTGTTGCCCTTCGCTGGACTCCTTCTAATTTGTCCACATCCTTTTTGTAGTGGGGACCCCAAAACTGAACACAGTATTCCAGATGCGGCCTCAATAGTGCCGAATAGAGGGGAACAATCACATCCCTTGATCTGCTGGCAACACTTCTTCTGATGCAGCCCAGTATGCCACTGGCCTTTTTGGCAGCAACAGCACACTGTTGACTCACATCCAGCTTCCCATCCACCATGACCCCCAGGTCCTTTTCTACAGTGCTGCTATTTAGCTGATCGCTTCCCAACTTGTAGCAGTGCATGGAGTTTTTCTGTCCCAAGTGCAGGACTTTGCACTTGTCCTTGTTGAACCTCATGAGATTTCTATTGGCCCAATGCTCCAATTTGTCAAGGTCTACCTGAATCCTGTCCCTGCCCTCTGGCATGTCTACTGTTCCCCCCAGCTTGGTGTCATCCACAAACTTACTGAGTGTGCAATCTATCTCATCATCCAGATCATTAATGAAAATGTTGAACAGAACTGGCCCCAGGACCAACCCCTGGGGCATACCACTCGTTACTGGTTGCCAACTTGACATGGAGCCATTGATTCCTACATGCTGAAACCGTTGATCTAGCCAGTTCTCTATCCACCATACAGTCCACACATCCAACCCATACTTTCTTAACTTGCCGACAAGAATGCTGTGGGAAACCGTATCAAAAGCCTTGCTAAAGTCAAGATATATCACGTCAACAGCTCTTCCTGTATCCACAAATCTAGTCATCTCATCATAGAAAGCAATGAGATTGGTCAGGCATGATTTACCCTGGGTGAATCCATGCTGACTGTTCCTGATCACTCTAAGTGATCCTCCAAGTGTTTCAGGATGGATTCTTTGAGAACCTGCTCCATGATTTCTCCAGGCATTGAGGTGAGGCTGACAAGTCTGTAATTCCCTGGATCCTCCTTTCCCCCTTTCTTGAAGATAGGCACTATATTTGCTTTCTTCCAGTACTCCAGCACCTCCCCCATTCGCCATGAGTTTTCAAAGATAATGGCCAGTGGTTCTGCTATCTCATCGACCAACTCCCTCAGCACCCTTGGATGCAGTTTGTCCAGCCCCATGGACTTGTGCACATCCAGCTTCTTTAAGTAGTCCCTAACATGACCTTCCGTCACCAAGGGCCTCTCTTCTCTCCAATCTGCTATTCCCAGTGCAGTGCACTGAAGCTCTTTCCCTTTAGTCTCAGGAGTGGGTTGAGAGCACTGTTAAGTGGACCCTGCTGAGAGGGTCACTAGGCCCTAACCAGGAATTAGGGGACAGTGGGATGTGGAGCACATGGGGCTCATGTAAGATATAGGCCCCCACTGACAGGGGGTAGGGGGTGACCCAAATCCACCCAGTAGCCTAATGAAGAGGGGGAAGATTTCCTACCCCATCCATGTGTCTCAAATTCTTGAAGGACTTGTGTCTGGGGGTTAGATACCAGACCAGGAATTGGAGTGAGAGGCCTTTGTCCTGCCAATGGGGTGTTAATGAACAGCCCCTCTTGGATTTCAGTGTTACTATCTGACCCACCCTGTCAGAGGTCACTAACTGGGAATATTCATCTCGGGGAAAAGTAGTTATTCCCTTTAGAGGTGAAGGGAGGGACAAGGAGGGTCAAAAATCATCATCCTCTTGCCTAAATTCCGTAGGGGCCCTGAGAAACTCATCCTCTATGAGTGAGAGGGGCGGGGTGAATGGTAGAGAGGGCAGAATTCCTTCACACTCCTCTGCCAAGCAGCTCCAAACAGGAAAGAGTGGAAGTTAGCAGGCCTTCCACCATCACTAAAGGACAGGGCAAAACTTGTCTGGCCAGTATCAGGAGGGTGGCTAGCGTTCCATGGACACTCAGTTTAAAGTCTAAGGGGGAAACGTTCTGCTGCTTTTAGTACCCAAAGCAGTCTGGATCCCAGGAAGAGTGGGTATCCTCATTGCGAGGTCCTGCTATGCATTGTTGGGAAAGGGAGGGTGGGGAGGAGTAAAAGGTAGTCTCCCATCCCATCTCACTTTAGAGCCATGCTAAGGCCCCACAGTCTAAGATCAGATGTGGGCTCCTGCTCCGTACAGAGCCTTCTGTTGTTTTACCCTCCCTGATGGTCCTGAGTGATTTCAAACCTTCTGGCCAGGGTTTACGCTGGCCTGGGTGGGAAGTAAGAGACCCCTAATGTGAATGTGAGGGGGCGATTCGAGAGGCACCGGCCCGGGTACCTGTCCTGAGGAAAGGTACACCCAGTGACGGTCGCCTCTTGAAATGTTTGAGGAATATGCCCGCAAGGTGGTGTGGGTTTTGCATCCTATAGAGGGGCTTCTTGTCAATTCGGACCCCCTTTATCTTTGTGAGGAGAGTGGTCCCATTGGACCCTTTGCCACAGGTGTTCAGTGGGTTGCCATGGCCCATATTGCTGCCCAGGCCCCTGTAGTGGGATTGCACCTCGGGACCAGATTGCAGATTTAGGGTGCCCTACGCCACAGAGCATATCATGAGTGGCTTCTGCATATATGGACCATCCCTCAAAAAGCAGGTCCAGAATGGCCTGCTGGATGTCCTGAGGAAGGCCAGTGGCCCGGAACCACGCTGCACAGTGCAGTACCACAGCTGAGGTGATGCCTCTGCTAGCCATGTCTGAGGCATCCCATGCTGCTATGAGGGCATCGCGGGAGGCCCGCATGCCCTCCTCTACAACTGAATCATAGTCATTGAGGTGCTCCCAGGGTTGGAAACAGCAGAAGTTCCTCATGGACTCCCACAAATCCAATATGTACCTGCTACCCAGCTCTTGGTGGTTGCTACGCGGAGTTGGAAGGAGGAGGTTGAATAGACCTTCCATCCCATGATGTCAAGTGTGGGTTCAGGAAAGGGGTCAGTTATCTCATGCCCCATTCGACCCTGGGAGGTTCCCACCACCTGGGAGCCCAATACCGGTTGAGCTACCAGAAAGAGAAAAGCCCCTAGGGGGACCTGGCATTTATGTCCAGCCACTTCCAAGACCGGTGAAGTGGACTCAGGGGTTTGTCAGCAGGCGCTGGAGATTCTCTGCATGCTATCATGCAATGGCACCAAGATCGTCTCCAGTAGAACTGCGAACCCCAGATCAAAAAGGGGGTCTTGGTCCTCCCTGAGGGGCTCAACTGCTATCCCCAGGTAAGCAGTGACCCTACGGAGGATGTCATAATGGGTACGGGGGTCATCTCCATAAGATTCAGCCAAGGGTTTATGGTCTCAGCCAAAGTGAAGGGCAGAGAAGCCCTCGGAGCATCCCCTCTGCACCACACAGCGCTGCAGGAGGGTTTGTCCTGTGACGTCCCAGGTGAAAGGAACCAGCTGGGAGAGCAGTACCAAGAAAGGCCCAGCACCAGGGACCTTTCGTGCATAGGTTTGACTACCTGTTGGCTCGGGCTGACTGCTCTGCGTGGTGCTGGCTCCCAGGAACTTGGGGAACATGATTTTCAGTGCTGTATGGTGCTTCGGCGCCGGGTGGATGAGGGCAGTGCCATACCTGGGGCCTGTGGCACCAGCGAGGTGCTTCAGTGGCAAAGTGGGGTGTGCAGACATGGCCACTTAGCTTTTCTCCCCGGTTTAGTGCCAGCCAGGGCCAGAGTCTCCGCCAGTACCCACTCTTGCCCCACTACCACCTGACTCGGGGAATCTTGCAGTGCTGGAGTTGTTGGTGACTGGCACCACTTTGTAGTAGCCCACTTTCCTGAGAGGTAGGCTGGTTTACCTCTCAGTTTTCGCTTTGGCAGCATGGGCGTGAGCAGCACAAGGAGGGCCCTCGCAGCCTCAAAGGACTCCAGTGTGTAGGGCAGCTGAATGGGTGCTGGGCCTCGTTCACCATAGGGAATTGGCCTGGGGAAGATGGAGCCATACCAAGCGTCTCCTTTGTTCCTCCAGGGAGTGGTGCCAAGCAGGCTCTGGTGCCAATTTGGCTCACAGTGCTGGCTTTTCGTCAGAGGGTCCCAATGCCCCAGGAGTCGGCTGGAGCACCTGCTCTAAGGCTATGGTGCGAAGCCTCTGCTCTCTGTTTCTTATGGTCTTTGGTTTAAAGGACTGACAGATGGAGTATTTTCTTGCCAAATGGGATTCACCCAGGCATTTGAGGCACTTCTCATGGGGTTTGTCCCTTGGGAAGGACTTAAAGCAACTTGCACAGAGCTTGAACCCTGGCATGGCGGGCAGTTGTTGTGAGTGGTGTTCCGGCTCCGGGAAGGATGACTCAGCGGGTGTGCTGGGTCACGGTGGGAAAATGTCTGCAAATAAATCCTCTAATATGAATGGGAGGTTCATAAACAAGATAAGAGTACAGGCACCTTGCTATCACAAGGGACCTGCTGTTCTGAAACCATCGCTGAGGGCAGAAAAAGGAACTGAGGAGGATCAGGCTCGGGGCCAGATATATAGCCATGGGAGTGGATAGAGGAGGTGTTGGCCCCCAACCCTGTTCTGACAGGCTAGGGCTAAAAAGTTTCCAACCAATCATGTGCTGTGGCACGTGGACACTTAGAACTGAATGATGCGAGCAGTGCTTGAAGTAGTAGTAGTTTATACTGGAAAATAAATGCTTAATATGAAAATATTATTAATCATGATGAACTATGAAAGAACATTCATAAAAAGATTAGATATTTTGAGTTATGTGAGACTAATTTACCAAACAAGACTAAGAGGCTTTCAAAATAATTGTTTTCCTCTCACTTTGCTTGCTAATTACTCTTCAAACCCTAGGATATGTCTAGGACCCTCCCACCTCACAGAGCCCCCGAGTCCAGACAGTACCCAAGCCTAAACGTCTACATTGCAATTAAACATCCCCTTAAGTCAAGCCTCTTGAGTCTGAGACAATTGGCATGGGCCAACTGCACATTTTTAATTTCAGTGTAGACATGCCTCACCAACACTGAAGACTAGCACCTGCTAAAGAGAGCAGTGGAGAACTGGGTCCATGAAATTACTTGTATGTGAATTTTCCACCTGTGTTTGGCATTGTATTCTCTCTCTGGCAACTAAACTTTTAATACTTGCTTTCACACCACATCTGTTAAAACTTGAGTTTGTTAGGTTGGGAGGTATGCTGCACTTTTTTCCTCTGGCACATGAAAAGATGAGTATTATGTAGTGCTGTTGAGAAGGACTGAAAGGAGTCTCAATTATTTCTTGTCATGTCTGTGCTGTAATTGCATTGTTTAAGCAGAAGTAACTAATGGGACTATTTATTAGCATATTTTATTGGCAGTAGTGTTATCTGGTAGATAGAACACTTGACTGTAACTCACATATTTTATTTCTGTTTTTGCCATTGGCCTACTGGATAACCTTGAGCAAGTCACTAGACCTCTTTATTCTTCAATTCCTCCCCTCCACCCATAAAATGGAAAAAACAATCATGACTCCCTTCATAAAGAGCTCTGAGGTCCACTAAGGAAAAGCATTCAAAGCTAGGTATTAAGATTATCATGAATGCCCTGAGAACTGGACATTTGTAAAATTGGTAGTAGATGGTATTTTAATTTCTAAAAATCCCAGTTAGTAAATAATCCTATTTAATAAATAAACTGAACATAGCAAAAGAGAGCACTGTTAATATTCTTGTCTAGAGGCAGAATGAGCATACAGCGTGTCCCACAGGTGCACAAGCTTTCATCTAGAACAGAGGTCTCAAATTCAATTCACCATGAGGACCGCACGAGGACTAGGATATTGGCCCAAGGGCCGCATTCTGAAACCTATTCATACAGCAGGGCCACCAGTTTATCTAATTAAAGTTAAATGGAAATCAATTGAATTCAAAGTGATTGTAAACAGAATTAATTAATTGGGTTTAATTAATTGAATTTGTATGAATTTTAATTGAAATTTCATTTTTAGAAAAGTTTTTAATTAAAATAAAATTTTTAAAGTTTTTTTAAAAATGGAGAAGAAAGAAGGAAAGAAAGAAAGCAGGCCCAGGGGCTGGACGATGGTCCCACACCTGCCAGAGGCATGGCTTTGCTCAGTCCGCAAGGGACAACCAGGGTCCCAGGGGGACGGAGCAGGCCAGCCTGCCGCACCCCCCTTCAATCGACCCTGGGCCTCACAGCCCCAAGAGATGGCCCTGCATGGCTCTGCCTGCCACATGACTCCCAGGTGGCAGCTGGCTCCACCTCCTCCCCAGCTGCCCAACAGTGTGACTTCCAGTGCCAAGGTTGTGCGGGGTGGGGGTGAGGGGGGTGATGCAGCCTGGAAGCACCACCAATGGTGCCGGGGTCACCTCAGTCAATGGCAGGACCCTGGGTGGAAGTCAGGCAGCTACAGCTCAGCTGCCGGCTCCCAGCCACTGGGAATGCAGTCCACTTGAAAAACCAGCCAGGGTACTGAACCCCTCAATTCGAACTTATGTTGCGGGCCACAGGAGGGAACTCCACAGGCCTCATGCAGCCCGCAGGCCACATGTTTGAGACCCCTAATCTAGAAGATAAAATTATGAGTGTATTCCCATTAAGGGATACATAGGGCCAATGATAAAAAATAAAATACAGTAACTTTTTGGCACCTATCGTATTAAAAGATACATTGCTTTGAAATGCAGAGTAACATCAAGTAAAGTGTTAAGTTATTTCTTACTAACAGACGCAGTAATATTAATACAAATATTTGAATACTTAAATAATTATTTAGTAATAACTGCTAAACTATTATGAATATATTTAATTTTTTGTCTTGAGAATCTGGATGAGAGTACAGTGAAATCCTCCTTCCCCTCTGGATAATTTTAACCACTTGACCAGGGAACAGTATAGATGCTTTAAGGTGATGAGGTTATAGCATCCCTAAATTTGCATGTCATTCTCTATTGCAGTGGTCCATTCATTTCACATCATTAAACTATGCTAGCAAGAATCTAATCTCACAAAGTACGTGACATAGGCCAAGTGATTTGCTTGCCTAGACTACTTAAATTAACACTAAATCAGTTCTGAAAGCTGGTGTGTTTTTACAAGCATTGAACTAAAACATTTTGCTCTTTGTATAACATTTCTTGAGTGGCAAAATTATGCATGCTTGACATTTTTGTTCTCAGTTGCCTAAAGGTGTTAAAGAGTGGAGCATGGATTTGAGGTGCTAAACATCTCACTCCCTGCCTACTCGTCCAAGAAAAAACTATATACTTAGCCCTTAATATGAACTCTTTTGTGGCAGCTGGCTGATTAGTAGTGACCAATATATGTATAAGGCATGTTGACATCTGAGATATTTTTCCACTTGTGCAATAGATAGTTTTTGTTCTTTCTACCCTACCTGCTGTGTGAAGTGTGTATCCATTCTACATACTTCATTGCCTATGTCAAGGGAGATAACGCTGTCTGATAAATTCTATGTACTCAGTATCTCAGATAAGCAAGGGTTATGCTGAGAGGTGTAAACATAGAAAGAATGAGGATGACCAATCTTAGTTACCGAAGAATTAACAGGTTGTCATTCAGTTTCTTCAAAGCCGTCCATCACATTACACTCAACAGTTTTACTTAGAAATCTACAATGACTTTACTACATAATGCTATCTTTTCAGAGTGGGAATTGGGGAGTTTGAGAACAAACCCCCTTACTAATGACATCTATAAGTCTAAAAGCTAAGTTTCCATATGAGCTTGGTTGCTAAGAGCAAAATATATTATTAAAATTCCATGATGCTGTCTGTGTCTAGGTGACCAGTTATGATTATTTTTCATATTAATATTCCATATTTCTAATAATCCATATGTGAGGTCCCATGTTTTGATATCAATAGAAAGGCTGTAATCTGCCAGGAGTGATTATATGGTTTTTATGTAGGTATCTTGCCTATATTACAAATTAGAAATCTATTTGTTTTTATTTGTATTCCAAATTATTTGACTAAAAGCAACCCTAGACTGGGTGACTGAAAAACTATTGTCATCCTAATTGCCCATTAGCAGCTCCCAGCTGCAGTGGGCCCAAGGAGAAACCTGTTTGATGAGGCACCCAGACTGACCATGTGACTCAACTCCATTTTCATTTGGCCAGGACTCTGAGAGCATGGGAGAGCCAAAGGTGATAAAAGGCAGTGGCCCCTTCTCCATTTTGTCTTCAGTCTGCAACCTGTAACCAACATCACCCTCTAGAACTATTCTTTTGGGACTGAACAAAAGACTGAGACCCACCCAGGTGCATGCCAGAGGAATTGGACTAAACTACAAACTGCAAATTCTTCAGTGCCTTGCTTCCTATGGACTCTAAATCATTTGTGTGTAAGTGATTCACTTTGACCCTTTAACATCTCATGTTTTGTTTGTTTTCTTTTTATATTAAACTAAGTTGTAGTTACTAAAGAATTAGCTGGCAGTGTGGCATTTTGGGTAAGATCCAAGTGTATATTGTTCTGGATGATGTGGCTGGCCCTTTGGGGTCAGGAGAATATATTTGCTTAAGAGACCCAGTGGTTGAGAGGGACCAGAGAAGCTGATGTGCAATAAAGGGGGCTGTTTCTATTTTCTTATGCTTGGTGATGACCAGAGTAGGGAATTAGAAGCATATTTTGTTGCTGACTGGGAGACTGGTTTAAGTACCACCCATCAATGGTTTGGGGGTTTGGCCCCCAGTTTTGCAGCTTGCCTTGATTTTGGCACATTCAGAAGTTTATCCCAGGAGGCCTGGGCCACACATGTTTTTTTTATCAGAAGAGCTCAACGCACTTTACAAACTGTGGGAGTATTCTCCATGTTTGCTTAGTACAAAAAGGGAGTATATGAATTTAAACTCAGTGCCTTTTCTAGAGCACAATTCTTATTTCTATTTACAAACATATCCATCAGCACAGCTGAAGCAGACACACATGCATGACCCTCAACAAATTGTAAATTAACATGACTTTTTTTCAGTTGTTCTGTCACAATACACTAATGCCTTAATTACCTGTGTTATTTTATTAAAGTCTCTCCTGCCCCAAACATCTCATTCCCACTGCATTGGATACTCCCTTGGCTGCATCATATTGGAAATCAGCCCCCAGTTCTGCCTTGTGATTTGAATTATGGACTGCTGTGATCACAAAGAGTTTCCTTGAAGTTAGTGGGGCTCAGTAATCCACTTGTCAAGGTCATAATGCAGAACCATGGTCAGACTGCAAGACTTTAGTAGCAGGATTCTATGCCAAAGTTTTCAAATTTGGATGCTTAAGTCCATATTCAGATTCCTAGATCAAAAGTTCTTTTTCTATGTGATATTTTCCATACTGTATCCATGATAATACAAACAGCTATTTTGTGGGATCATTAAGATGGACTACTCCTTTAGAGGGAACCTAGCTCTTGCCCCCCTTCTCTTTTAATTGGATATATTATTTTTATTAACAATGTGACAAATTTACTCAGCTGGTCCACACCACCAGGAATGCTTTTCCACTGTGTAACTAGACTATATAAATTGTTTCTGTACAGCAGATGAATTATGGTGTTTTCTTTTCCCTAAAGAATTTTCTTTGTAATAGGTCAAAGCACCATCTTCAGAATGATAGAGGACTGAGTTTCTTCTGTGCATCAATGAAAGTCCAGTCCTACTAACTCAGTGGATCCAATCCTTTCTGGCTCAAAGGCCACAGATATTTTTACAAGCCTGAAGCACTACCAGTATACCCCTCCACCGCAGCCAAACAGGAGTTCAATGAGGAAGCTGCTTCCTTGCTGATCTCCCATCTCCTTGGCTGGGGCCAGGAAATCACAGACATCCCATATCCATGTGCACTTCACCCAGGTCCCTAGTCATTGGCTGCCTGCAGCCAGGGAGATGAAAGACCCCCTCCTCACTCTGGCTCCAGCAGGGAGGATCACTTTGCTGTGATCTCTGCTACGAACAGAGGAGGGGAACATTGATCTCCCATCCCCTTGACTGCAGCAAGGAGCCTGCCCCGCTCTTTTAGCCCTGTAGAAATGCGCTCTGAGTCCGAGTCCTCAGGTGATGGCTTCCTTCTGCAGCCAGCAGGAGAGGAGTGGGAGGCCATATTTGAAAGCCCCCATAGTAACTGAACAGTTACTTGCAGGAATAGTACTTCTAACTATTCATATAAGAATTGTTCATGTGAGTAAGGAAAAATGAGAGTAGAGACTAAATTTTAAATTATAGTATCAGGCCCCCGGACTGACTAGGGGGATTTTATTTTCCTGATTTTTAAATTGAAAAATGAAAGTTAAGGACTTTATAAATAATGACAAATACCAGGGTGGGAATAGAAAAGTGAAGAGCCAAGAGAAGAATCTCTGCATTTTGTTTGACTTTCATCTTTACAATCTTTCTTCAGATATTTAGAAGCATGGTTTCAAGACAGCTGAACAATGGCTAGCCAGTCATAATGCACGACACAACTGGACCCAGCACCAAGGAATTCCCTGGCCTTTGCTTTAGTCAAACAAGTTACAGGGTTCAATACAAGTGAAACTGGCTGACATATATTTGGTCTGTCAGGTGATGCACTACAGCCTAAGATCTGTGCAATTCTTTTGTTCACTTTTGCAATGTCATTGTATGTTTTGATGCAAATTATGCCATGCAAGATTACATTTTGAATGCTCTACTGTACTGTTATGGTGTCGTGTGTCATGTGTCCTGCAACATCATGTATGTGTACAGATATGAAGCATATTATGTAGCTCAGATTCACAGGATTACCTCTCTGAGGCTGGAGAGTTACATGACAAAGGTAATGTAAATTTAGCTGCCTAGCTGAGGTAGAAGAAAGGACACAACTGCAGCCCAGGGCGGCGGGGGGTGGGGGAACAAAGGGAAATGAAAAAGAATGCAAACACTTTGACTGAGAAAAATGCTGCTGGCTTTGGCTAGGGAAACACCATCTTAGAGGAAACTGCAAAATACTGCACCTATGCGCATAGCCAGGAGGGCCTGAGCCAGGTGAACACCACCCATAGTCAGTTTGGTGGCTAAAAATGAGAATAAAGAGTAACCTTGGAATAGTGTTAGTAGAATAACATGTGTTATCTTTTATTTACTTGTGATAACTCCTGACTCCTTTAAGTCATTATGCATTGATTTGACATACTCACTTAAAATCTTATCCTAATCAATAAATTAGTATTTGTTTTAATCTAAAGCTATGTGGACTTTAAAGGATGTGAATGAAGGAGGCTGAACCTCTTCATTTCTATGATAAATGGACAGACATAAGTCTATGATGAGAGGGGAAGGGACCCAGTTTCTGCAGAACAGGAGTTCCCACTACGGCATCTAGGGGGCTAAGTGTGCTTTCCTGGAGACCATCACCTGAGTAGCCAGAGAGCCCACATCCACAGCCTGGGACCAGTTACACACAGGAGGCTTGTGTGAACTGACTCAGGAGTGAGTGGTCAGCTGGCAAAGCAGCGTAAGTTAGGGTTCAGGAGTGAAGATCAGGGGTCATAACAGCATACAGGACAAGACTCTGGGAGGGGCCTGTCACATGGTCAGACTGGGTGATTAGTGATCCCTTCTGGCCTTAAACTCTATAAATAAATCACTTTACAAAATATTGCCCAAATCTTCTAGTGTTTATTAATTCCTTACTGCAGCAAAGCCCATTTAGGGCATGTACCGCTCCTTACCCTAGTGTCCCACACACATCCTATTGTGGGGTTTTAAAAAAAAAAAAAAAAAAAAAAAAAAAAAAACTCTTGTCCATTCAAGCATTCCACAATAGTTTTATTTTACACACACTTCCTCCTCTCTTCTTTCTTTTAAGCTGCTATTTTCACAGCCAGAGCTGGATATGGACTCACTTTTCCAGACTGACAGTAGCTGAGACTGAAGTTTGACTTGTGGATTGAAGTGCCAAAGTTCATGCCTTTCTTAGGTACAAACCCAGCTCCACACAGCATAATACTTATGAGTAAGAGGCCTAAGCCAATAAGTTTTGCTAGTGAAGCCAGCTGTGCAAAAGAAAGATACGTGATCAAAAAGTTTAAAATGGTTGTGCTGTACATGCAACAGCAGTGAATTAGAAAGCCATCTCCACAATGAAAGGAAGCATTTCTGAATTAACAAGTTTTTATAAAGAAATTTCCCTACCTGCATAAGTGTACAAAAAATAGCATTATTACTCATCAATTTGAATCCAATTTTCACTGTTTCTTACATTTATAGCAACTAACCCCTCCCTGCCCCCAGAGAATGGTAATACTTAGCTCTCACATAGCATCTCACCCACAGATTTCAAAATGATTTTTAAAAAAAATGTAAGATTGATGTCCCCTTTTCAAAGACGGGGAAGCTAAGACCCACACAAAAAGATAAAACAGTCAAGTTCCAATTCTCCATTTGCCAGGGAGGGGTTTTGGTTTTTTTCTTTTTTTTTTTTAATGTAATGCTTGTATTTTTTGCTTTAGCTTTGACCTGGTCATTTCCTTTTAAAGAAGAATCGTTCTTCTAGCAAGATGATCTTGCTATTATCAGAATGCAGGCTGACAGCATAACAAGTCTCCAGACAAAGATCCAAAATTAAATTGTTCCTAACAAAAGGATTTGTCTCTTTGCTTATAATGGCAAGTGTCCTACAGAAACCAATGCTAGAATGATGCCTAAAAACTGAAGTGCTATTTACAGCCAGAATCCTATTTGGGAAGTTAACTTTGAGAGTCTAGAAACCTGAATTATTTCTACTCACTGTTACTTTCATGGTTCCAAAATAAAGACTAGTCTCCCATTACTATTGCCCTTAGCCACCCAGCCCCAGAACTATTGGCTTTTTTAAGCCTGTTTTTACAGATTTAACAATTCAGTTCCACACATTATTCTTCCCATCTTTTACAAATGCTTCATCTTACTTTAGAGTGTGCTGTGTTTCTTATCATGGAACAAAGTCTTCTGGGGTTTTTCTTTTCTAAAAATCAGAAAATTGTGTCAGCTGATCACTGTGTGTTTACTTCTATATATTGTGCTAAATTCTATTCTCTTTTTGCCTTCATGTTGCCAAGCAAAAGAACTGCCAACATTTAAGCCTCTTCACACCCTCTCTCATCCAGCTGGATGCCTACTCCCCCCACCCCCACCCCTCCCATGTAGTTTCTTTGGCTGCCATCAAATCCAGGTAGCATACAATCATCTGAAGAGCAAGTTTTGTTATTGGCAGCTTCCATGGAAATTAATTTATTCAACATGATGTTTTCTCTTTTTCTTAGAAAGACAAAGCATGTGAGTTTTTCCTCTTGTCTACTATACAGTAATACAGAACCAACATTTCCTCCAAGGCATTCAGAGTTAAGTTTGATACAAGTCTGGGTGAAATGCAAAGACATTACTAAGAGGTACTCTTTCAGATTGAAATGTTGGTGCTGGTGTATATATTGACAGTATACTACACACATCACTGATGAGGACATTTTTTCTTCAGTCTGGAGGAGATTATTTCCAGATGCCTGCATTTTAGGCATCTGGACTTCCAAAGGGGAGAGTAGGTTCTGCTCTAGAAAGCACCTGTAGATACAATGAAATAGCCTTCCAACTATGTGAGCAAAGCTTATACATTTTATTCAGCACAGCCAACCTTGCAACTGAATTATATGGAGTATTGCATGAGCTGCTCAGTAGAAGTCTGATTTAAAAAATAAAAAAACATTAAAAAACCAACAACCCTCAACTTCCCAGCAAAGCAGCTCACTCTGCCAGTATTTTGCATGGGCTCATGCCCAGGTAGAGGTTGTGGGGGAGGGGGAGAGTCTGGTTAAATATGAATAGGAGTTTCGGAATAATGGTGTGTCAAAGTTTCCCTAATGTTTCTTATTTTGTCTTTTTGCCAAAAATAGTTCAGCCTCCAAGCATCATGCTTGGCTTGGTTTGTCAGTCTCGTTGAAGAAATACTTTGTATTTTTTATTTGAGAAGAGAAGCACAAGCTAGCTGGCCATGTCTAATGCTTGACATTACTAACATATAACAATTTCTTTGAGTGTATACAAGCATTTAAAATAGATATATGCAACTGCCTGTTGGTGATTCCAGGCTGCACTGTAGCAGCTGCTGGCTTAAGCTAAAGATGGAGCATAAAAGAACTGGAGCAAATACTGAGGGACAGGGGCTCTGAAAAGGCTAGGCACGTATGATACTATTGTACTCTATATAATCTTACTACACTGCCTTTATCAGGTAAGCTGTGCACAACAAACAACACAAACTAAACACCCAATTTAAATTGCAACTAATAGGGATTTTGAGGCCTCTTGTAGTTGAACATTTTGGCAACAGCTAGTGCAGTAATGTTAGGGCCAGCCCAACCATGTAGGTTAACTAGGCATTCACCTAACATACGAGGCTTTAAGGCTTTTAGATAGGAAGTGAATTTCTTTCCTCTATTTAAAAATTTATTAACATATTAGTTCTTATAAGACAGGAATGAGGGGCATACAAAAGTTATAGTTCACCTAGGGTGCCAAAAACCCTTGGGCCAGCCCTGATTACTGTTTATAAGGGCAAAGGAATCATTAACACGTTTAAGTCTGCTTTCACACAAGCTTTTTGACTATCTCATGGGAAAATGTAAGCATGACTTACCCATATCATTCATCTTTCAGTATCTTGATGATTACGAATGGAAATAGCACCTCCACCAACTTCAGGTTGCCTCATTTTCTTACCAAGTTTCATTCCAGCAAGCTGATGGAGTAAAACTTCATGCTGTAAAAAAACCCAATGTAACCTTTCAACTTACTTTCATATGAGGAGCAACAAAATTAACATAGCATAGTGATTGCCACTTATTTCTAAATTAGTGAGAAGCATTTAAATAAACTAACTTCCTTAGTTATATAACATGACTCAAACTGCTGTTTTTAACCAATATAAAATTTTTGGAAATCATATTATAATCCCAGAAGACAATAATTGCATATTTCTGTTGGCTGCAAGCACAAGTAGCCAAATAAAATGCAAGCATAAGGAAGTTTCAGCATCTGCAATAAATTTGACTGATGCCCAGCTTCCTATGTATATATTTTAAAATCTTTTGCTTTGTTTAGTGGCTTGGCTCTCCAGCTAGGTCTAAGAATCATCTCCTTCCAGGAATTCAAGGCCGCTCCAGACCCATTATCTAGCTGGCTGGCTAGCTTCTCCAATATCCTTGCCATGTCCTAGTGGCTGGCAGGAGAACCCAGGTCCACTCTTGAGCCCAGGGACACCATAAGAAACAACCAGAGCCTTTACACAACCTTGCCATTGATTACCTGGTGTTTTTCCTACTCCAACTTCCTTTTCCTCTCTCTAGGTTTACCACACTCCTAATTCAGGACATGGCTAATGCACAAACTTCTTATACCCCACCCCCATCAGTAGCCAGCTTCCTAGCTTTCTAAGCCCCATCTGTTCTTGCACAGATAAGCCTGCAATTAGTTCCCTAGCTCCTCCTCCAGGTGTGGCCTGTAGAGTTAATTTGCCAGCCTGCCCATCTTAACCCATACAGGGGCAGGAGAAGGGGACTGTCACCCAGGCCTCCTGGGATAATCTTCTGAATGTGCCAAAATCAAGGCAAGCTGCAAAACCAAGGGCCCAAACCACTGATCCTATTGAAGAACAGTGGTGGGTGGGTGCAAGCCCACCCACTTCTAAAACCCCTCCCCTAGCCTTAGGGGAGGTGGCACTGGGCCATTTTTCAAGTGAGTTCTGGGGACAACTGAGGAAATAACTGGGAAGAATGTGACGGTCACAGGTTCAAAACTAGGGTCTCAGAAGGGGACACCAAGCAGAGAACCCCGAACAGCGCCCACTGCTCCCGGAAGCTGTAGAGGAAGCCAGCGGATGCTGCCTAGAGGAACTCTGCCCAGAGGCGGGCACATACAAGGGACCGGAAATAGGCCCCACAGTCACAGGCCCTTTCCCCAGCCAACCTCCTCTCCCTGGTCTTATAGAGAGCAGTCTTGGCATAAGCCAGGAGAAGGTTGACGAGGAGGTCCCGTGACTTCATGGGGCCACGGAAAGGGAGTGCGTAGAGGAACAGATGTGGAGAGAAGTGCAGCCAGAACCTCAATAAGAGGTTCTGAAGGAGCCAGAAAAGGGGCTGCAACCTGGCGCACTCTAGGTAGGCGTGCGCCAGGGTCTCCCTCGCACCACAAAAGGGGCATGTGTCAGGATGGGGGGGTGAACTGTGCCAAGTACATGCCCGTACTCACGGCTCTGGGGAGGAGCCACCAACTGACATCCCCGGCAGGCTGTGGGGTCAAGGTAGCATACAGGCTGGCCCACTGGGGGTCCTCTCCCTCCGCAGATGGGATTAGGTCCCGCCATTTGGTGTTGGGGCGGGACATGAGGGTGAGGAAGTGGATGGTGTGGAGCACAAGCATGTACAGATATTGGCAAGGAGTACCCTCTCCCAGGACCTGCTCGAGATAGGCCCCCCCAAATCACTGATGGGTGGCACTTAAACCAGTCAGCAACAAAACTTGGTCATCACCAAACATAACAAAAAAGAAACAGCCCCCTTTATTGCACATCAGCTACTCTAGTCCTCACCTAGCTCCTGGGCCTTTTAAAGTAATAGGTTCTCCTGACCCCCAAAGGGTCAGCCACATCACCCAGAACAATATATGCTTGGATCTTACCCAAAATGCCACACTGCCAGCTAATTCTTTAGTAACTACAACTAATATAAAAAGAAAACAAACAAAGCATGAGAAATGTTAGATTCAAAGTGAATCACTTACACACAAATGATTTAGAGTCCATAGGAAGTAACGCACTGAAGAATTTGCAGTTTGCAGTTTAGTCCAATTCCTCTGGTATGCACCTGGGTGGGTCTCAGTCTTTTGTTCAGTCCCAAAGAATAGTTCTAGAGGGTGATGTTGGTTACAGGTTGCAGACTGAAGACAAAATGGAGAAGAGGCCATTGCCTTTTATCACCATTGGCTCTCTCATGCTCTCAGAGTCCTGGCCAAATAAAAATGGAGTTGAGTCACATGGTCAGTTTGAGTGACTGGTCAAACAGATTTCTTCCTAGACCCACTGTACGTGGGACTTCTCTTGACGGGCTATCAAGAGGACAATAGTTTTGCAGATACCCAGTCTGGGATAGCCTTAGAATCAAACAACTTGGAACACACATAAAACAAATACAATCCTAATTTCTAATACAGATATGATACCTACATATAAACCATATAATCATTCCTAGCAGATTACAACCTTTCTATTAATACCAAGCATAGTATATCACATATGGATTATTGCAAATATGAAATATTATATGAAAAATAATCATAAACAGTCCCCTAGACCCAAACAGTGTCACAGGGATGCCTTATTACAGGGTCATTGCCCAAAGGAATTATTTCCCAGCAAAAGAAGAAGGAATCAGAGTGAAATCAGCATCTCTAGTTTTGTGTGTGGGTTTATTTGGTTGTTTCTAAAGAACTTACATTACTATTTCAATAGCAAGGTATCTTACAATGACAAAAATTACAGTTAAAAAGTCCTGACTTTCCTGTGACCCAGCTCCTCTGGCTGATCTTAGAAATTCATTTTAAAAGTGTTCTTTCTTTAGACATAAGTCTGCAACTGAGGAACAGTAAATAATTTCACACAATGTCTTCAGCACTATCCAAGTAACTTGACAGGAGCTCTCTGTAGCACCAGACAGAAAACTTAAATTCTATTTCTGATGCCAATTTCTCTTTCATTCAGAAGTGGCTGGAAGTGCTACAGTAACAGTATACTTGGTATTAAGGGAGTGGGAATGCTTTAAACTACTCAAAGAGCTTGTCTGTTAGCTGACTAAGGAGAAGGGCTTAATAGCTTTAAAAAAGATGAGAGGAATTCTCAACCTTTTAATTTTAACCCACCCCTCCCTCCCCACGTACTAGAAAAGCTCCAGGATCAAGCAGGGATGAGGGGAGCCCTTGGGGCTCAAGGTTCTGGGTTTCAACTTCCAGGTGGGGGGGAGGGCTCAGGGCTTCTACTCCATGGGCCGTGGGGGTGACAAAGTCTGACTTCTACTCATGGGTCTAGCAGGACTCTGACCAGCTTTGAATGCCAGGGTCTGGGAAAGGACTGCCACTGGTATAGAGGGTGAGGAAGGAAGCAGTGCAATCAAAAATAACTCAGAGTGGAGAGGCAGGGGTATCTCAGCTCAAAAAATCTGAAAACTGTTCAGGGTGCAGAGACAGAGTTGTTAGGGGCTATGTGCAGGCAGGGGGTAGTGGAGGGAGCAGATAGGCAGTAGCTAGGGGCTGGGTGGGTGTGAAGGGAGTTTCCCCAGCACCCCCGAGTCACTTCTCCCCAAGGGCTCTGCTGGCACCAGAGCTGGGTCACCTCACCCAGACAGCTTTTCCCAGGTGCATAAGCAGACAACAGGAGCTGGAAGCGGAAGAGTAGCTGCAGCCTGTGAGCCCCAAAGATGGTGGCGCACCACAGCTGCCTGCTCCATGGCACCAGCCACCACTCAGCATTGATTGGCTCCTGCTTCCAGCTTCTGACTTGACTGGGGGCAGAGGAGGTGTGGAGCTCCCCCTGAGACTGCCCTAGTTAAGGCACTGCAGTTTGGGGGTGTAATGCCCCCCCACAATTGCTCCTCTAATTCCCTCCATGGCCTCTGCTCCATGTGGCACTATGCTCATGGACCCCCTAAAACCGGCTCCCAGCTCTCAAGGGGCCACAGATCACCAGTTAAGATTTACAGTTGCCAGGTGCCCAGGCTTTGACTGGGAAATCTGGTCAAGAAGGGGACCTGACAGGGTCCAGTCAGACATACTGACCACACACCAGAAATACCACACAACAGATGAGAAGCCAGGTCGTTAACCTGAACCAGCCAGTGCTCAGCCAGGGCTGTCTCCTATCTGCAGACATGATCCCTGTTAAGCTGCCCAGAGCAAAAGGAGCCTAGGTGGAAGGGGGAGGGAGATGGAGACCATCCAGCAAGCTACAGGGAGTGACAGGGAGAAGAGTGAGCAAAGGGAGCAAGGCCTTGGAGGAAGAGATGGGGGATGGGGCAGGGATTCTGGGGTCCAGTTATGAGCTATTAGAAAGGTGGCAACACAAATTAGTGTATGTGTGCACATGGGCAATTAGCTTTTTCCTCCATTAGTTCAGTTTTGGCAGGCACATTTTATCTTTAGATGAAAACACATTCATGTACCTAGAAGGCTCAGAAATGTTCTGAAAACGTGGCTATAGGGCTGAGTTTGGGTTGGTTTTCCTGCTTTCTGAATAAATGCTGTTTCCTCAGAACAAAGCAAGTGACACACTGATCAAGAAAAAATGATGCAACTTTTCAACAGGCAAAACATTTGGACATACTATGCTTTTTCTTCTGTTCTATCCTTTGGCAGGCTTGCTCAGGAGGCCATGGCAACACATCTCCTGGCTATAAGACTGTTTTCCCTGTTGTGAAACTCAGCCAGTTCAGCTGCTCAGAAAAACCAATCTTTCAGCCCTTGAGGAAAAACAGCTGTGACAAAACTTATGAATCTTCAAGGGTTACTACACACCCTACCAATGAATGTCTACAACTGACTCACTGGAATTCAGATGGAAAAGTAAACTTGAGACATTGTTAAATAAGTTATACACTAGAGTTGTACTGTACTGGCAGCATTTGTTTCAAAGAAGAGGCATGTGGAAAAGAAAAGGATAAATATTTGTTAGAGAGACAAGCAGGAATCTGTCAGAACAAAAGGCTTGACAGGAAAAACAAGTCAACACAACATATATGAAGAAAGCTGATTAGTTTCTCACGAGAGATAAATGGGTCATAGGAAAAGTGGGTGAAAAGCACTTCTTGTGACATCAAGAAAGTAAAGTTTAATGTGCACTTATGGCCATCTTGTTCTGAAGCAAAACTCTCTGTCTGTATCTTTATACTTCCCTCTTAAAGTATAAAGTTACTCTCTGCCAAATGAGACTTACAGACATTTGAAAAACAAACTATAGTGAGATACAGAAGAGAAATACCTTGGTGAAAAGGGGACCTATGTTTACTTTCTGAATTATCCCAAGATAGTGGAGAAAAATAATCCTAATAAATGGATCCAAATACTTAGCTCTGGCTTTCTGCATAAGATAGTGTTGTTTAACTTATTACTTTTATGGACACTAAAATCAGGATCAAGATGAAAAGCCACAAGAACTTTAGCCCACTCCTCCCTACACATATGTTGCATATGCAGTTACCACTACAAAACCTATTCCTGTAGACTTCACTAAAAACTGGATCTCACCCACAATATGTAGTATTCATTGGTAACTGGACTAATAAGGAAGTAAGGAGAATAAGTTAAAAAAGAAACAGTAATGCTTAAAATCTCTTGCTTTGTTTCTGGCAACTTTAATAAGCTAAGAAACACTGTTTACAGAATCTAATACATGGCTGCAGCTGGTTTGTATCAGAGGAAAGGTCATGAACATTTGTTAAAATGTGAGCATAGAATTTCCAAAAGCTTATGTGCTTGGTTTCCCCCTGCAAAATGTTGCTTAACTGTTGAACCCCTCAGCCTTCCTTTTAGTTTTGCAAAACTGAGCCTGTTTTATCAGCGCTAGATAAGATATCTCCATGAGAGGGAGGGGAGCCAAAAGGCTCTATAAATTCAGCAACAGTCCAAGATTAACAATGTAAATATATTCTCCAGGCTCATTCAACCCATACTGTACTTGTGCTTATGCACTACCTACTCATAGCAACTCTTCAAATACAATGGGATCCTACAACTAGCAAAGAGGCTTCACAGGAAGCAAAAAAATTCTCAAAATAATATTTAAAACAGTGTTGTCTTCTGTTACAATACTTTCTTAAAATAGCTCTTCTTGGAAGGAAACTAAAGATACAGGTTCACTTTTCCTTAGTTGGAGCCATTTCTTACCTGAAGCCATATTTAACAGGCATTCAGGAAAGGAGGGATCCTCTATATTTAACTTTCTTGGGTAAGAAATATTTTAAGATTGTCTTATCCAGTAGGAGCAGCTTACCCATGTCTACCCAGCAACTTGAAACCAGTTAGTGAATATGTTGCTCTATAATTTGAGCCTTATTCTCATCTATGCTGAGGCTTCTTCTCTTTACCAGAATGGTATAAAGGCATATTAGTTTAAATCAGAATCAGGCCATCCATGTCCACACACAGCAGTTAGTAATAGTCAACTAATTATCATAGCAATGAGCTATGGATGCCCCTTGCCAGTTCTCTAGATGATGCATGATTTTCTTTCCATACCCTGGTCATAACACTTACTTTGCTGGATAGAGCAGAGCCCCTTGGTACATCTACACTGAAATCAAGCAAGCAAGGACTCCAGCCCAAGCCTGAATGTTTACACTGCAATTTTTAGCCCTGTAGTGCAAGCCCCCTGATCTTGAGTCAATTGACCCAATTTCTGAGAGTCAGTGCCATGCAGTGAAGACACACCCTGTGTGTGTCCATGTAAATGAGTTTTCTGAAACTCTGTTCCACTGCACAGAGAGCTGAGAAAAAATCAGCCTACATTGATGGCACCACTTTTTTGTGTGTCCGTCCAGCACTTTATCCCCCACCACAGTCCAAATTTTCCCAAAATTTGCTGATACAAACTAAAAGCACCCTAGAAAGTGTGGATGCAACCAAAACAAAATTATATTCAGATTAAAGAATCTTAATAACAGCAAAGTATTATCAGATGTTATTGCACTACTGTTTTACCCCTGACTGTTAGAATCCAAGCCCTGAGTTAAAATTCTGTACTAGTAAATATTATGGTAATGTTTGGTCTATTCATACCAGAAGTCTAAGCCCTAAGTTTTTTAAATTAGAGATCAGATGTTCATCAGTCATGTCGATAATGAATAAGCATTACAACATTATTTAGCTCTTGCGAAATGGTTTAAATGCTGTATACCAGTGGTTCCCAACCTGGGGTCTGCAGACCCTGACATGTTGCAGGGGGTATGTGTGACTCTACTTCCCACTGGGGCCAGAACCCAGCTGTAGCCCGGATGCTTCCTGCCAGGACTGGATCCCTGCAGGGTGAGGGCTTGCAGAGAGCTGCCTGCTGCCACCGCTTGCCAGCTGCTGATGCTGGCAGTGACTTGGCTTCGCTCCCCTGCAGGGGCTGCCTGCCCCCAGTCCTCTCGATGGGGCGGCTGGGAGCCATGGCCGTGGCAGCCCCACTTGCCAGCATGGGGAGCCATGGCCACAGCGACTCCCACTTCCTGCCCAGATTCTGGCCGCATGAGCCGTATTTCAGCTGCGTGGGCTGGATCCTGCCTGCAGCGTCATCACCATGAGAGGTCTGAGAATTTTTTTGCCCTACAAAAGAGGTCCCCAGCCTGCAAAAGGTTGGGAACCATGGCTGTATACCACAGAATGCTTTTTTCAAGTCAGGAGAAATCATGATAGTCACTAGATAAGCAGTCAGAGAAATATATGCTGTTAATGCATACATCCAAAATTTACTGTTGCCTATCCAAATATATTGGGTCAGATCCTCTGCTGGTGTAAGTTGGTGTAGCTCCATTAGAATGAGCAGATTTGCCCTCACTGAAGAACTAGCCCAGAAACACTGCTGATAAAATCCTTTAGCACTTCTCTTTGAAGTAGTTTTAAAATAGTCAGATTCTCAACATTTGTGGGGAATCAGCATCCCTATTTTACAGATGAAGAAAAAGGCACACTAAGCAGTTAAGTCATTTACTCAAGACTGCAGGAGGGAACAGTGTGGCTACGTCTATGCCAGGAAGCTTAGTTCAGACTTCCTTAGTCCGAAATAAGCAGTTCTGGGTTAGCTCGAACTAACTGCGGGTTAGTTCAAAATAACTGTGGTTTTTTAGTTTGGACTAGCAGCATTTTTAAGTTTGAACTAACTTTTTAGAATGAATCAGGGGTGCCACTACACATAAAGATTAAGTGGGGCCCAGGCCCCCACTGGCTGCCCGGGCCCCAATCCGTTCCCTACCCGCCCCGCTGGTTCCCCAAGCCCTTCCCCAACCCCCTGCTTCCACTGCTGTCCCCTGCTTCCCTAGGCCGACCCCCTCCTCCATGCCCATTCCCAGCCAGGCCAGCATGCCTGCCCCCGGACTTCCGCCCCCGGCTTCCTTACATGTCCACCGGAGGAGAGCATGGCTGTCGCAGACGCTGAGGCTCCCGAACTGACCCTGCTCTGGTCAGGCCAGGGCGAGAGTTTTAAAAACTCCCAGCCCTAGCCTGGGGCAGTTCCTTATCCACTGGAGGACTCTTGTCTTCTGGCCGGGTAGAGGCAGCAGCTGCCAGCTGTGCACAGGTGGCACTGTTCCCTGTGCAGTGGAGCGATGGTGCATGCCTCCGCAGTTTAGAGGTGTGCTGCTCAGGGGCTGGCCCTGAGTTTCAGGGGTGCTGATGCCCCCGGAGCCCCATGCTAGTGATGCCTCTGGCTCAAACTAGAAGAAAAAGCACAACTAGTTTGAACTAAAAGTTTGAATTAAAAAACATGGCTAGTTCAAACTAACCACTTAGTTTGAATTTATTTAGTTGGAACTAGCACAGCTACATTGTGCTAATTCAAACTTACTGTTCGAACTAACCAGTTCAACCTAAGCTTTGCTTAGTTCAAACTAACTAGTTCAATTTAAATTTTTAGTTCAAATTAGGCAAAGCCTAGTGTACACAGGGACCAAATTAGTCCGGATGAAGCCTCCTTAATCCAGACTAATTTGCTAGTGTAAACACAGCCTGTGAGACCTAGGGTTAGAAGTTAGGATATCTCTCTTACATGTATTGACTTACAAAGTGGGATTTCCTCCTACAAAAGCTCATGCAATAAATAAATTTGTTAGTCTAAGTCCCACAGGACTCCTTGTTTGTTTTACTGAACTAGACTAACATGGCTGCCCCTTTGGAACTTAATTTAAAAGTGTCTCAATACAAAGCTAATTCGAAAAGATAAAGCCATTATTTCAAATATATGAAACTGTACAGTTTAAATAAAAATTACTAGTTAAAATACGTTTAATATTTAGCAGTTACTAATAGTAAATCATTGCTTCAGGCATAAATGATGTCTCAGTGATCAAGTGCATGATGCCATTACTTTTCTATAACCTTCCCCTTGAACCTTACAACATGGTCCCTGCACCACAGGGGTCCTATCTTGCAATATGCAGAGCAATTCTTAAAGGTACTGGGTGACCACAGACCTAATTGAGTTCAGGGCCCCCTGAAGATGCTCAGTATTTTACAAGATGAAGGTCTGGATCACTACAAATTTTGTATTTATTGTGCCTGCAGTAGGCACCATAGCACAAAGCAGGATTGCTATTTATGACAACTCGTGATGGGTCTGAATCAAAACCATTGATCTGAACACCTAAACTCTGAGGAAGTTAAATCTAAATGCCTTGACTCAAGCCATTTCTACTCTTTTAATACACTGAGCTACTAATGTTCAGTTATTAATACCATAACTGTTCTTTTAGCACACTCTAGTGTTCACTGCAACTCTGAATTATTATTACTTCAGTGCAGCAGTAATATGATCTCATTATAATCCAATACTGTATGAAAAAGTACTTTCACACCTTAAAGAGAAGGCTAATGATGTACTCCATTGTAGAATCATCTTATAATATTGCATTGCTTCCTATAAAGGGGAGGATGCAAACTCTATTTTAATCTGACTCATTTTAAATCTTTCTCATTCTGTCAGGGAAGGAGGGACTGCTTTTCATGCACCTGGAAAAATAAAAGCCCTTAAAGATCAGATAATCCCTGAAGAACTTATTCTCCCTTCCAAGCAATATTTTCCAAAAGAAAATCATTTTCCACTAATGAAAATTAAAATGTAAGTTACTGCCTCTTTCAAACAAAATGAACTCATTCACCTACAGTACATTAGCCAATTATTCTGTGGCAGTTACTTCAACACCTAAATGAAGAGATTTCTTGTCTCTTACTTCACTTAACATAGACAAGGAGTCTGGTGGCACTTTTAAAGACTAACTAACTTATTTATCACATGTTATAGTGTGACCTGATCCTATGACTTACGCTTCCCTGCATTTATTTTCCTCCCATTCTATAAAATCCTCCATCTTCACAGCATCTGATGAAGTGGGATTTTCTCCCATGAAAGCTAATCCAATAAATAAATTTGTTAGTCTTTAAAAATGCCACCAGACTCCTTGTTTGTTTTGCTGGACTAGACTAACACGGTTACGCCTTTGGGACTTAACATAAACAGCAAGTTCTACAATTTTTACAGCACTCTTCCCCCACCTTTCCCCCCACCACTCCAAATCACAGACTACTGGAAAATTTGAAATGGAAAACTTGACACTGATGGGTCGTTTATTCTACAATTATGATTTATTTTAACAGAAGTAGAGGGCCTTTAACACCAATCACTAGAGTTTACAAATAACAGATTTTTATATAAAAAATTCATTCTTGACTTAGAAAAGCGATGTCCACATTGTCTGATATGATTGAGAAATGAAGTATATAAAATATCCTCAGACAACACATAAACTAACTTCTATGTTATAACACTGGGATTATCCATTATTTATGTTGGACAGCCTTCAGAATATAGTCATGAAGAAATAACTCTGGATTAATATAAAATGAAAGATGGAAAGAAAGAAAATACATTTTATTTTGAGAAAATAAGGAATCTACTGACCTCTTAACATCCAAAGTAAAACATGAAGCATTTTAAAGTAGCTCTGTCAAGACCAAATTTTGCTCTTAGTGATACAATTGACTCAATAGGGTTGCACTGGTACAATCAAAACAGGGAAAAGTCTGCCCTTAGTCACACACCATCTAGCTCTTCAGTTAACAAAAATGATGTAGTTGTCAGTATACTTTCCTCTGTATTTTTATTCCTTATACTAACATAGGCTTTGGTTTTGATGAAATATAGACACTGTAAAAAGTTATGGCTCTTGTAGTCAAGACACGGAAGGTAAAACCATAAAAGCTAGCAAGTTCCTATACAAAGTGTGAATTCATTTAGGAAAGATTTGTATCCCATATCAGGGAAGATTTACAGCTGTGGCCTTCAGTGACCAAATATTCAAAAGAAATTCAATTCTAGACTTTGCACATTTACTCTAAGCAGAGTGCATTTATTGGATCTCCAAATGCAGTCAGTCCATCAAAGTGCACATACAACAAAGTTAGTTTCTGCAGAACTGCATATCTAATCACACGCTGAATTCTGAAAGCAGACAAAAATCTTTATGTATTAACATTCTGTTTAACTGACTCATTTCAGCATATACAAAAACATCTGTGGTTCTAAGAAACTTCCTCTGTTCCAGTTTTACAAAAAGCAGGTTACATGAACTTACTTTCTACACTGAGTTTTAAAAAGACTAGGATGAATCCTTTGACACAGAACACCCCAAAAGCAACAAAACTATGTCTCTGCTCCAATCTGTAGCCACCATGAT
The DNA here is from genome assembly GCA_007922195.1 of Podocnemis expansa. Lineage (NCBI taxonomy): Eukaryota > Metazoa > Chordata > Testudines > Podocnemididae > Podocnemis > Podocnemis expansa. The sequence goes on from ML681984.1 coordinate 53,232,629, forward strand.
TATAACGTGGATAGATGGAAGTAGAGAAGTCAGAGAAGGAACCCAAGTTCAGTTGTTGCTCTCTCCACGATAATGTTTGTGGTAGGAAAAGGCACAACTAGCACAACTGCAACATATGCAATAGACCATGTAATCCAAAGACTGTAGTATGGACCACTACCTAGCTGTGTACCTACCCCGCATCCTGTTTCCAAGGTGGTAGAGAAGATTCAGTCTCCTAACAACCCTCATATCAGTTCCCCCACCGAACACACACACACACACACAAAACCTATTTAAGTTGACTATGAAAAATATCTGGAGATCTTGGAGTATAACCTACCATACATGAGCTCCTGGTAATGACACTGTGGCCAAAATAGCTGATGCAATCCTGCAATGGACAAACAGGGGAATCTCTAATAGAAGAAGTGAACTCCCAACAGATATACTTCTGAACTCTGAGTGCAGTGAAGGTAGAGGCACGCTAAAGGAACTTCTGGTGCTGAACTTAAGAACCTGAGGCTAAAGACACTGCCCAGTGAACTCTGTGGTGAGTGTTTTTCTCATGGGCATATGCCTATGATTCCTGCCTGCAGTGTTTGCCCATGTGAGTGCTGGATTACTTTCCCACTTTTATTAAAAGTTTCTTTTCCACACTCAGAATCTGTGTTTGCGAGAGGGGAAGTAGTGCCTCTAGGCACCTAAGGGGTGGTATATAATTGTCCCAAGTTACTGGGTTGGGATCTCGAGCCAATTTTGTGCTGTAATGTTGAAAAGGAACCCTTAGATATTGAAACCAGCCCTTATTGCTACCAACTCCAACTGGCAGAAGGGTTACACATTTATGTCAGGCCTCCCATCTGATTATCACAGAACACTTTTCAGGCAACTAATTCACCGAAGTAAATAGTATTGTCCACATTTCACATAAAAAATGAGGTTTTATCTAGGTATTCATACAGCCCCCAACACTGAATTATCTGAACCCCTCCTTATAACAACTGTTTTTCCTGCCCTGACTATAGGAGAACTACCTTTATGGGTTGAAGTGTATGTATTCACATACAAAGAGAGACTATCAAGGGATAGCCAAGTCAAAGCTATGAATTTACCATTTAGCTCTGAAACTGGTTAGTTCCATCATCAGATTCTCATCTCTTGCAACAGTGAACTCCAGTCTATGTCCAGCTCCTGTGACAGTTCTGTGCCTGTACTCACAAGATTCTCTTATTGATTGACTGTTCTTGCTCCTAGTAGAACAGAGTTGTCATGCAAAGTCATAGACAGCAGACATCTCTCAAATAGTGAGGGCCGCTCCTTTAGATCTTTTTCAGATCAATGATTTTATTCTTAGATACCAGGACTGCAATAATGCATTCTAGAATACATCAAGGCATACACATGGCCAAGTCTGCGTATGATGTTTGAGGCTTAATCTTACAGTCAACCACTCAGATGAAAACAGATGGTTTGACATCATTGCTTTCTTGGTATCTAGTGGCACTGGGGAGTCTAAAAAGAGAACTGAGAACCAACTAGATCTGAAGGTCAGATGCCCTCAGTACTGTGAAATAAACTAGAAGAGGAAGCTTCCTTCCTAGAGAATTTAATACACTTCTTCCAAGCATACCATTTTCCTACCAGCATCACCTTGGTCTGGCCTGGGTTCAGCCTTAGACAACTGCTCATCATCCAGACACCGATTGACCTGCCCAACGTCACCCAGGAGCTCTAGGACAGCACAAGGGACACAACCCAGGTCTCAGGACTCCTACTGCAGTGCCTTAACAATACTTCCTTCCTTCTAACCCAAATTATTATTTTCCACTCTGTTCATATGTAAACTAGGAATAGATTCCAATAATCCCAAGAGGGTCTCAGGGACAGAGTGAAGTTTATAGAGGCTAGGAATCCCCAGGCTAGGTTGTAAGCTGACAGGTTAAGCGAGGAATTGAGTTGGAGCTAATGGGGTTCTCTGATCTAAGGCTGACTCTGGTTCCCATAGAATGCTTCAGGCTGCCCTGAAATAGGAGCCAAAAATTAGTTTTAGAAAAAGAAGCTCCTGTGAACTCATGGGCATATAATGGCATGTGGTTTAAGTTTACATATTGTAAGTATAGGAAGAAGCAAGGAAATCAGAGCTACACATCAAAAAATCCTTGATTCAATCATATAAAGCCCAATCACATGATCAACAGCTGGAATTTGTGTAATCCCTTATCCCATACAGTATTACATTCTGGAAGCCATTAGTGTCTCTTATTCCCTCAGCTACAGGGATAAAGCTGTTTCATATTTTTTTTAAATGCTTGTATGCCTCAAGTAGTGTTAAAAATAATAGAACAGAAAGGGTCGCACAAGGAGAGAGATGATTTGTAGAGAAATCTAAGCCACATATTGTAACATACGCCTTAAAATTCAGAAACAAATCTTATTATCACAAATCCTACAGGAGCTGCTCAGGCAGCAGGAAGTGGGGAGGTAAGGAGATCACTTACATAATAAAAGCATGAGTCACACATGTTCCACATGGAACATTTTTTAAAAGAGGCCTCAGAACCACAGTGCACTTTAGTGAGGGGGAGACAGTCTAATGTGTCCATTTCTTCTGTCAAAAGAGAGGAAAATGACTCATTTACAGCATCTCTTCTTTTTAAGATCATTTTACATTATCAACTTGTAATGCTAGTGCCATCCTGTGACAGATATACAATTGACACCTACTTGAATAATATCAATCATAGATTTTTTGTAAAGCAAACAAGGCTATCAGTTTAAATACTGTGATTCAGTCTGAATGTATTTTATCTATTATTGTTACAATTAATACCTTAGACTGCTGTATAGAAAAGGGAATTAGCTAATTTTTCTCTAATCTATTTGTTTAAAGTCATGTAGTCAGTTTTGTTCTCCCCATACAGTCAGTTTCCAATTTTATTTATTGGTCCTTTGATACATCAATGAGGAGACAAACAAAATTAAAAGATAGTGACGCTGAATTGTTAAACTACCAAAATTAGAAGGGGTTTCAGGAAGACTCATGTGGCACCTGAAACTAATTCAGATTCACTTTTTTAAACTGACAATTGCAAGCATACTGTGCATCTTTACCTAACACCTAAATAAACACCAAGGATCACATTCCACTCGTCAGTCTCAACGGTATCTCAAGTTTTGCCCCCTAAACTAAACAGAAGCTATATATGTGCCCAATGGCAGAAACTGATCCCAAATGAGAGCATAGCAGGACAAAGCAAACAAGTGGACCATGTCTACTGAGCCTATTACAATTTAAATATAACTCCTTTTGCCAGTGAGTGTGGTAGGCCAAGGCTGACAAAAAAACAACCACTGTCCATTGTGCTTCCCGAACAACTCATCTCAGAACTGACAAACTCTAAATCAAACACATTTTGTGCATGTGCTTATCCACAAGGGGTCACATATATGGTATCTAAAGAAAGTTCATAATCTATCAAGACTCAATTATTGCAAGATTTATGTATGGATAATATTTAGGAATAATGTAATGGTATTAAATGTATTCTTTAAGGTAGTCACTAGGGGATCATATGTCTCAATGAGGGCCTATTCAAGCAGAAAGAACCTGTTCTATTGAGTTCTATCTCAAGTCTATCTCATATGTATCTCTGGAAAACTAGAGGCAATTGCAAACAATTGAGAAACTTGCAGGTAAAAAAAGGAACATTATAACAGACAAAGTCACATGGCCTATGAATAAACACAAAAGACTGTTGCAGTAACTGAGTTAGGGTAAAGGCACTCTGTATCTATTCACTAAGAAAATATGTTGGGACTAAAGGTGTTTCCAGAAAAGTTTAGATTCTGGTTCCTGTGAAACCAACCAGCTCTATATCAGATTGAACTTTGGAGATGGAAACCTACTTTATGAGCTAGGAAAGGTACCATTAGCAAGTGTAGGTCCTAGTTTAGGTTTTATGACAGCGGTTTTCAACTGGTGTGCTTCAAGAACTGTCCAAGTGTGCTGTGAAATTGTACATTAATGAAAACTGATGTAAAACATTGTTTCATCTTAAACAATATTCTATCCAACCAAAATTACAGCTCCTAAAACTTGTGAAAATTAATCATCAAACTAAATGTGAGGTATTGATCTTTGGATTCTAAAGCATGATCATTTTAAACACAGGTGGCAAAAGGGCAAAATTGAGATGATGTGTATTTTTTTTTCTGATGGATTTGAAACATTAATGTATTTGATCTTTCGTTAGTTTGTTGTATCCACTATGTTGCAAACCTCTCTAGTAAGACCATAACCATCGTAAATATAAGTAACCATGACGTTTATGCACAATCAATTCAGCTGAAAAAAGCGTTTGTGCTGTGGCATTGTTTGTCTCATTGAAGTGTGCCAGGTTACTGAAAAGGTTGGGGACTACTGTATTCCAAGAGAAACATCATATAAACAAAAGAAGCAAGGAGTTCTGTGACACTTAAAGACTAACAAATTTATTTATTGCATGAGCTTTCGTGGGAGAAAATCCCACTTTGTCAGACACTTTGAAGTGACTCCTTGCTTCTTTTGCTGAACTAGACTAACACAACTTCTGGGCTAGACACATAGAATACAGTCCCAGCTGCTCTGGGAGTGGCATCTCCAACCTACCTTCTTTCCTTGTTCCACTACTGCAACGCATATAGCACAACTTGATCTCAGGGAGTTCCAACCCACCCTTCACCTGTGAATTCTAGTCTTAAACCCTATACAGATACAATAGTCTGTAGTTTCTTGGTGAACATCTAACTGTCCTCCTGAATCTACTTCTTTCTGTCCCATGGGCATGCTTCATCCAGGAGATGCTAGAATGGGGAAATGCATCCCTTGAGAGACTTAAAGGGCATATATAACCATTGCAGGAAGTTACATTAGCATTTTAAAGGCATGTTTACTAGGTAACTTATACAATATTGTTTAAAGATGTGTCAAAACAGCAAAAATATAATAATGCATAAAATCATCTGAATGCTGTTGTAACCACTCCTTCTCAGAAGTATAAGGAGCTATGTTCAAAGAACCAGGTTTCCTCTTAAAATTAATAAACATTGGTTCAAACCCCCATTCATAATTCTGGAAAAACTAAACTCCTTTTATGGGTGCCCTTAACAGACAATATTCCCCCTCTCACAAGCTTTAGGTCTGCATAAAACAAGACAAAATTTATTCAGGGGAAAAGGAGCTCAGTGTCAATTTGAGAAAACATAGCAAAAATAAAAAAAAGAATAATACAACACCCAGTCTCACAGTAGCTTTGGCACAAGTCTTTCACCTCAGTGTGAACACTGAATTAATCAATATGCTGTAACACATCCCTTTTCCCCTTCCCTGTCTGCTGAGAGTAAAGTTCCAAAGGCCAGCAGTATACTTTGACAGGCCCATCTCCTGATGCAGGGGAAGTGCTGCTTGGTCCCATCCAGAGACTTCACCGCTTAACCAACCTATTGTGACTACAGTGCTAATGGTGCTGAAAAAGGGTACTGGGCAAGGAAAGAAGGTAGGTTGGAGATGCCACTCCCAGAGCAGCTGGGACTGTATTCTATGTGTCTAGCCCAGTACCCTTCTCTTTCCATTTGGCTTGCGTCTCAGCTGCATTACTCAATAGAGCAAGATAGTGACTTTTATGGTGACCACTCCCTCAGGACATATTATATGTAATTCTATTATCCTTGAGTCACACAATAAGCATAATGAATTTCACTACCCCTTATCCCCAAATAAGTGAATTTTAACCCAAACATTTACACTGGGATGGCAGGTAGCAGACAAGCAAATGAAGCTGCTCATTGTCTCTGCCTCCTGTTCACCAGTAGATGGAATCATAGAGCTCCTTCCCTGTAGAGCCTTTGACCACGTAAGTTCTGGCACCTGTTTCCTCTGTTATCTATCTCCTTTTGCCCAGGGCTACCTGTCACCAAGAATTTGTGAGACCCACTTGAGGACACCAGTGGGATTACCGGCCAGTCTGTCCCTATGCTCTGCATGCAGCAGTTTCTAACTCACATTTGCAAGGGGGCTAGGCAAAAGAACATCATCCTCTGAGAAAGGCACCAGCATAAAGTGAATAGAGTGAAATGGATAGAATTTGCTGTCCTTCTGCTGGACACAACACATGTTCTCCTCCAGGCCCCTCCTCATGGAATGGGGTGATCTACTGGGTTCTGTTCTATCAATGAAGTCTCTTATGAGGGCTAACCTCTTGTCACAAATTTAATAGTAAAGAACCAAGAAGTTCATCATGCATTGTATGTTCTAAACAAAACTAGCCTTACAGAACACTTTGGGAGCATGCAGTTTGCTTACTGCGAGAACAGTGATAGTATTACTGTCTGGGATGTTGCTGAGACTGACTTGTCTGAAAGAAATAGAGCTCTGTGGTAAAGAAGATCCTGAGAAATCTTTGAAGACAGGATTCATGACTACTGTTCCAAATTTCCACCCTCTATCTGAATAAACCATAAAGCCACATACCAAGTCACTGGAGTGGGCCAGAATCATATCCAGGTTTCCTGCAGGGTAGGACAAAACTTTTACCACCCTATTATCTGAAGAAACCACCTGCACAGCCACAGCAGTATCTGAGAAATAAACCCAAATTTCTTCCATGTCTACTCAGAAAAGCAAAGTCTGAAACTTCTCAGACAGAGCCTCATGGTTTCACTGCTCACTGACTTTTGTTTCTCCCCAGACTCTGAAGGAGCAGCTCCTGCAGACCAAGTCTGCACAGTCAGAGCCACAAAGCACCACAACAGAGTGTAGGCTACCACAGCTGGTTGGAGAGTGTAAACACCAAACCACTGTGGTAAGAAAAGGACCAATCACAGCTGCCTGCATAGAGGTTTAGGGAGGATGGGATTAGAACATAAAGAGAACCCAGCCCTTACAAGTGCCCTGATCACCAAGATGTGGGCTATTCTGTGGTGGGTCTCTCTCTTGCCAAAGCTGTTCCACTTTGCAAAATGTACTTGAACAGTTATTAGGCCACAGAAACAGTGTGAATGACTTTACGTCCTGCTGGGTAGGGCACTCACCTGAAAAAAGGTACAAGAAATTTTTTTCAATTTAAACATTAATGCTATCTCAAATATGTACTTTTTAGCATCCAATACTGCGTAGTGTAAGAAAAATTATATGTAATCTCTTCTGTAGGACAGTGAGAAAGGTGCTAATATGTATTTAATAATGTTAATGTAACCATATAAGGGTCTCTAAAACATTGTCAATCATGTAAGCATTATCATAGCATTATCATACTGTACTGAATAAAAGTGTTGTGATGCTGCCCCTCGGGGCTCTCTCTTGCACTCGAGTTGTTGGGGGGGCCTGCTCAGAGGGGCTAGCACTTCTTTGCTGCCCTCTGATGCAGTTCCTTTTGTTATTCAGCTGAATAATAAATCCTGAACCACACCTCGTTCTCTGCTAATTTGAGTCTCAGCTGGGAACGGGCCTTCATCACTGGGGAGGATCGGTGGTCTCTCTTTCCAGGTTGAGAGCCCTGATTAATTTGTCCCCCACAGTAGACACCACGGAGTAGTCTGTGTGTATGCAACCACGGACCTGCTAGACTGGAAATACAAAGGCATACAATGTGAAATGCAGGCACTTTGTCTGGTGACAAGACATACCCTGGAAGAATCTACATGTACAATCAGTGAATTATTACAAAACAATTGCCCATTTTCCCTTGAGCAGCACTCTGAAGAAAGAAGCACCTAATGAGGTGGGGACTGACAATTCTATCTGATTTGTTGGTTCTTGTTTTAGATGTCAGAAGTCTAGGACCAGCAAAATTATATTTTCTTTTAAATGGCTTTATAACAGTTTTGTAAGTGAACAAAAATTCCCAAATTATGCAAAAATTATAGAATTTTGTGGGACATGCCACTGAAGTGAGAAACAGCACAGAACTGCATTTTGGCCATAACATGGCATCAGTTATCAGTTGTGCCATATTCTGAGGCCAAATATCTTCCCAAAGTTTAAAATTAGGGATATGACATACATCAAAAGTAACCGAAAAACTTATGATTTTTAACTACAGTTTACTATATTACAGAGATAGAGGACTGTGGTACAGAAGAATCCTAGCAATGGACTTTGAGAAGACGAAAACTGAAGCTCCTTCTGCTTGCTCAGCATCTGTATAACTTTTATTAATCTAAGTATATAGCATGTTGTTCTTTTGACTGTTATATTCCCACAGCAAGATTTCCTACTTCATTTATCATAAGACCATTTTTCTGATTAATGACATTTTTGGTTAGTACTGCCTGGGAGGGTCCATCATGAAATGATTTTCTAGGATTTTGTGGTATCCTGGTCTTTCTGCACAAACAGAAATGTTCTTCATACTATTCACATACAAACCATGCACTTTCAAGTAAAATCATTAATAGGGTAGCTCTTACGTGGTTTAAAAGCAGACCTTGGATTAACAAAAAATGCCTAGAGACAAGGCAAGCTATGTATAGAGCACTGACCATGTGTTTCTGAAGGGTGGATTTCAAAACCACCACCACAGCTGTTAAAAAATTCACTGCTGCTATAGTGCAGAGCCATAAAAGTTTTCCACTTACAAAAGCAGATTGTGGCTCTGAGTAATTAAAGACAGATCTGACAAGGATTAAAAGTAAGATGATTACACAATCTATTCCACTGCAGTTATGATTTTGAGAACCAAAACATGTAACTTCTAGACATTTCTAAAGTGAAAACTTGGGGTGGGAGCCTGGGGGAGCTGTCAGCTGGTGCCTGCACGGGGTCTAGATCCTTCATTTTCTTTAGCTAAATGACTTCTAACTCTTGTACTTACTCTTAATAAACATGCATAGCAACTGTTACTAGGGCTTTGCGAGAAAAGGACTTGCAGGATCAGAGCTTTGACTTGTATTCCTAATGGTTTCTTTTATTCCTAGCATGATTTAAATTGTGTAACTGACTTAGAAAAAAATGAACGATGTGAAAAATTAGCTAGTCCAATGGTTAAGAAAAGATGGGAATGGAACAGAAAAGTGGGACAGCAGATAAAACATAGGGGAGAAAACGCCAAACATAGCATAGAGGGAGAAATGATGAGAAAGATTAAGTCAATTTAAAAAATGGAAGCTTAAATCTGTAGTTTCTCAATATAAAGCAAGCATCTGACCATGTATATGTAATACTGTATTTAGCTCCTCAGGGCACTGCCAGATGTATTAGCATTTAACGAGAACCTCAGGATCTTGTGTAAATGTATAAGAGATGCCTGAAAAAAGTATTTAGTAGGAAAGGGGCCTAATTTTGTTCCCTAGGGCAGTGATCATCAAAGTTTGGGTCATGATCCAGTACTGGGTCGCAGACCTGCAAGTACTGGATCGCAGCACTGGCACTGCTCTGGACTCCCTGGCTGGCCAGCGCTGCTCCCAGGGGGGAGGTGAGCAGCTGCCCTGCATGCTCTGGCAAGCTGGCACTGCCTCTGTGGGGTTGGGGGGACCGCACCTCACTCCCCAGCCACTGGCGCTGATCCCAAGAGACGGGGCAGCTGCATCTTGCTCCCCAGCTGGCTGGTTCTGATCCCCAAGTGGGGTGGCCCGTCCCCCACATAGTGGAGGGGTTGCCGCATCACAGAGGGGTCAGGAAGAAAAAAGTTTGATGACCACTGCTCTAGGGGACCATGCTTTGGATTTAAAGAATAAGCAAGGAGCTTGAGGCTTCTTTTTCATACTAAGTACTCACTGAGATGTGGCTGAACATCTGCCACCCCAAGACATCTCCCAGGAAAAATAAACAGTGGCTTTTATGAAACATTGATTGCGTAAGGAATAGGGTGTTACTGATTTAAAAAACAAAAACAAAAACTGTGTACAAGCATACATACTTGAAACAGGCACTAAGACTTTAAAGCAATGGTTTCCAAACTGTGGGATATGCCCCCTTGGGTAGGGTTACCAGATACCAAACCATGGAAGGGAGAACAGGGAAGTATGAAAAGGAGGACGTTGAAGGGCACATGCACGTCCTGGAGGACACATGCATGTCTGGGCCCCCTTCACCCACTCCAGCTACTGCCCCCCCAAATGCCTGCCCCCACACTCCAGCTACTGCCCCCAAAATGCCTGTCCCCCACCCCAGCTACTGCCCCCAAACACCTGCCCCCATCAGATACCTTTTTCCCCCATGTTCCCACTCCAAGCCCTCCTAACCCCCCCACCCCCGCTCTCCATCTTCACTTCACCCCTCTTTAGCCCCCCAACCCCCTTCACACCTCCCCAGACCACCATCCCGACTCCTTCTTCCCACCCTCCCCATGCCCTTCCCCTGGTTGCCTGACTGTCCCCAACCCAAACCCATTCCCAGGCCTCCTTACTGGTGGGGTAGGGAAGGGGCCCACTGGGACTCACAGCCGCACTGGCCTCAGAGACTACAAATATGGCATTGGCCAGCCAGCAAGTGAGGGGACACGCGTCACTCAGGCCCAGAAGGGGTGGGGCCTCCCAAAGTGCTGGAAAAGGAGGGGAGGAGTGGCTGGGCTTGCTCCCCCTCACCTGCAGCCTGTTGCTGGCCCTAGGGAAACATCCTGAAATGCTGTGTTCTGACGTGCTCCTCTATTTTTAGGGGGCCCAGCCAGAACACTTCCCCCAGCGTTCTGGGGCATTCCAGCATACTTTAACCCCTTTTTCAAAAAGCCAAACAAAATAATCTATTTTTAAAATGCTTGCCGGATGGAGGATGTGACAGTAAAAAGGAGGACATGTCCTCCTGCTAGACTTCTCGTAACCCTACCCTTAGGAGAGCATGAAAGAAGATGACTGGGGTACCTCAAGGCCTGGGACAAACTCTACATGGGATGGGAAGGGAGCACCATCCAGTCCCCCACTGACTCCAGCTCAGCCTGGCCTTGGTCGCACTGTGATGCTCGTGGCCCTGGTGGCACTCCAGACCAGTGGTTCTCAACTCTTTGTGGGTTGTGAGTCATGACACATTTGGTGGCATATCCCAATCCTGCAGGACAGACCAACCCACTCACCCCTAGGCCAAACCAGCTATTTTCCTGGCTCTCTGTGATACACTTGTTGCTATGTGCTGACACAGTAATGTATCCCAACACAGTGGTTGAGAACCACCACTCCAGATCCAGATCCTAGCTGCCTGCCTTCCACCCTCCCTCCTGCCCGCCCGCCACCTTTCTCTTCACCCTGTGCCTGGCCCCTAGCCCCACGCCAGCTCCTGGGATGAAGGGACCAAATAAAGGGGTGCACAGCCAAAAAATCAAGACCACTGCTTTAAAGTAGTAGAGGTGAGAGAAAACTCTGCCAATGCTACATCAGGCCTTTCACTACATTCCCAGCTAGCACAGACTCTATTTGAATTACTCAAAGATCTGAGCTTGTGTATATTGAAGGTCAGCGTGACACTCCCTTGCTTCATTGTTCAGTGACCAAACACGATGCATCCTTTCATAGAATCATAGAATCATAGGGTTGGAAGGGACCCCACGAGGTCATCTAGTCCAACCCCCTGCCAAAAAAAGCAGGACCACTCCCATTAGATCATCCCACTCAGGGTTTTGTCCAGCTGGGACTTGAACACCTCCAGAGATGGAGATTCCACCACCTCCCTAGGCAGCTTATTCCAATGCTTCACCACTCGCCTAGTAAGGAAGTTTTTCCTAATATCCAGCCTGGACCGCCCCAGCTGTAACTTGAAGCCATTGCTTCTCGTTCTGCCCTCTATTACTACCGAGAACAGTCGAGCTCCCTCCTCCTTGGAGCAACCCTTCAAGTAGTTGAAGGTTGCTATCAAATCCCCCCTCAGTCTTCTCTTCTGCAGGCTAAATAAGCCTAGTTCCTTCAGTCTTTCTTCATAGGGCTTGTGCTCCAGCCCTTTGATCATTTTGGTTGCCCTCCTCTGGACTCTCTCTAATTTGTCCATGTCCTTTTTGTAGTGGGGAGCCCAAAACTGGACACAGTATTCCAGATGTGGCCTCACTAGTGCAGAATAGAGGGGAATGATCACATCCCTCGATCTGCTGGTAACACTTCTTCTGATGCAGCCCAGTATGCCATTGGCCTTTTTGGCAGCAAGAGCACACTGCTGACTCATATCCAGCTTCCCATCCACCATGACTCCCAGGTCCTTTTCTCCAGTGCTGCTATTTAGCTGATCACTCCCCAGCCTGTAGCAGTACATGGGGTTTTTTCGTCCCAAGTGCAGGATTTTACACTTCTCCTTGTTGAACCTCATGAGATTCCTCTTGGCCCACTGCTCCAGTTTGTCTAGGTCTCCCTGAATCCTGTCTCTGCCCTCTAGGGTGTCTACCGTTCCCCCCAGTTTGGTATCATCTGCAAACTTACTAAGTGTGCAATCTATCCCATCATCCAGATCATTAATGAAAACATTGAACAGAACTGGCCCCAGGACCGACCCCTGGGGCACACCACTCGTTACTGCCTGCCAACTTGACATGGAGCCATTGATTCCTACGCGCTGAAACCGTTGTTCTAGCCAGTTTTCTATCCACCTTACAGTCCATGCATCTAACCCATACTTCCTTAATTTGCCAATGAGAATGCTGTGGGAAACCGTATCAAAAGCCTTGCTAAAGTCAAGGTATATCACATCAACGGCTCTTCCCGCATCCACAAATCCAGTCATCTCATCATAGAAGGCGATGAGGTTGGTCAGGCATGATTTACCCTTGGTAAATCCATGCTGACTGTTCCTGATTACTCTACGTTCCTCCAAGTGTTTCAGGATGGATTCTTTGAGAAGCTGCTCCATGATTTTTCCAGGGATTGAGGTGAGGCTGACAGGTCTGTAATTCCCTGGATCCTCCTTTTTGCCTTTCTTGAAGATAGGTACTATATTTGCTTTTTTCCAGTCCTCTGGCACCTCCCCCGTTCGCCACGAGTTTTCAAAGATAATGGCCAACGGTACTGCTATCTCATCAGCCAGCTCCCTCAGCACCCTCGGATGCAGTTCATCCGGCCCCATGGACTTGTGCACATCTAGTTTCTTTAAGCAGTCCCTAACCTGACCTTCTGTCACCAAGGGCCTCTCTTCTTCTCCCCAGTCCCCCGTACCTAGTGTAGTGGGCTGGGAGCTGACCCTGCTTGGGAAAACAGAAGTAAAAAAAGCATTGAGCACTTCAGCTTTTTCCTCATCCTCTGTCACGAGGATGCCTGCCCCATTCAGTAAGGGACCTACACCATCCCTGATCCTCTTCTTGTTATTGATATACTTGTAGAACCCCTTCCTGTTATCCTTCACATCCCTTGCTAGTCGCAACTCCATTTGTCCTTTGGCCTTTCTGATTTTATCCCTGCAGTCCCGAGCAATGTCTTTATATGCCTCCTTAGTCATCTGTCCTAGCTTCCACTTCCTGTAAGCTTCCTTTTTATGCTTCATCTCAGTGCAGAGCTCTCTGTTAAGCCACAGTGGGCGCCTTCCACATTTGCTGTGCTTTCTCCTTATCGGAATTGTATCTTCCTGTGCCCTTAGCAGGGTTTCACCGCCCGAAACCCCAGCGAGAAATAACGACAATTAAAATGCAAAAAAAACCCCCAAAAACAAGGAGTCGTGTGGCACTTTAAGACTGATTTATTTTTCGCATGAGCTTTCGTGGGAGAAAATCCCACTTCCTCAGATGCAAAGTGGGATTTTCTCCCATGAAAGCTCATGCGAAAAATAAATCTGTTAGCCTTTAAGTGCCACACAACTCTTTGGTTTTATTTTAATTTTATTTTATTTTTTTGCTGGACTAAACTAAAACAGCTATCCCCTTGGAAATTAAAGACAGGGTGCAAGTGTTGCGCATGCGCACGTCGCTATTTCACCTTTCTCCGCTCGATCCTCGAGACTGCGGCGCGCTTCTTCCGCCAGCGAGGGGAGGGGCGCCGCGCGCTCCTGATGACGTCACACAACGAAGGGCACTGAGGGCTCCCCGCGGCCTCTGCCACTATGTAAACTAAGGGCGGAAGCCGGAAGTACCCGGAGCTGTGCACGAGGCAATGGAAAGACGCGTGGCGGGGTGCCGCTGCCCTTTGCCCCGGCCCCCGGCGGCGGGGAGCCAATAGCGGAGCGCGTACGAGGCAGTTCCGGGGTGAGAGGTCGAAGGCGTGGCAGGGGGAAGATGGTGGCGCAGGAGGCGCTCCGCGTGGTGCGCTGCGGCGGGAGCAAGTTGAGCGGCAGCAGAGCGGCGTTCTCCGCCGATGCCAAGTGAGCGGGGTTGGGCGGCGGGGCGGCCACTGCTGATCTCCCCCGGGCATTGGAGCCGGCTCCTGGCAGCCGCCACCCTGCCGGCCGCGGCAGAGCCAGCGCGGCTGACGAGGCTCATGGGGGCTGCGGGTCCAGCTCCGGATTAGTGAGGAGCCGGCTGCCCTCGCAGCTCAGCGATTTGCTCCAGTTGGCCCAGGCAACTCGCTTGAGGCGCCGCTTTTTACAGCCCAGCAATCGAGGGAGGGAGTCGGGTTCAGGGACCCGCTCCACCATCGCCCTGCCTCTACCTAGGGCATGGGAACCGGTGGGGCACCCAGTTCCGGGCAGCCCTTCTCCCACCGAGCCAGGGTTAGCAGGCTCCCTGCTGTGGCACCCAATTTCTGAGCCACCCAGGTGGCGCCGTGTTTTCCCGATTATTTTTCTAAACGATGTAAAAAGTGATGAATGGTAACGAGGTGGTATTCAGGCTAGTTGGAAACAAAAGCAACTTGTGAAATGCTGACATTTCTCAGATCTGCAGTCTGGAGTCTCAGCTGCCTACTGGTCATCATCTCCATTCTCAGTGCTTGTGGTGGTGAAAATGAGAAGGAGCTGGAAGGCTGCATCTGGCTTGGTTATCTAATAGAGGTAGGAGTAGTATTGACCAAAAAGGAAAAGAATAGGTAGGAATATGGAGCAGTACCTTGCATGTCTCTAGCACTTGCTTATCAGTGATGTTCAAAGAGGTTTTAAAAAGTATTGGGGAAAACACCCTCCAAAATAGCACATGAAGGTGAGGCAGGGGTGGACAAAATTAGCTCACAGCTAGATGCCAGCAGTTTTCCTTTTGGTTGCCACAGAGCACTTTTCCATTACATTTTTGCAGTGGAGCTAGGCAACAGGCTGTTAAAAAGGAACATGTTATTTGTCAAAGTGTGAGGTAGGGTGTTAGACTGAAGGGAGGATAGAAAGTAAATAAATTCTCTCTCTGCTGGTGGAAGACTGCAGGTTGCCTGTTTGTCTGTGGTTTAACCTGGCTCAGAATGAGTGATGCGTAAATGGTGTATGTGTAACTTTGAATGTATCCATCAGTCTCTCAGCTCATGTTTGACAGAGGGTCCGTCTACAACATTATAGTGGTACAGCTCCAGCACTGCCCCTGTGCTTTCAAAGCATGAATGTTTTCTACATTGATGTATGGAGCTTGTCAAGAGAGAATCCACCTATCAGAGAGGAGGTGAAAAGATCAGTAGAAGAATTCTTATTTTGACCTAACTTTATCTACAGTGGGGGTTAAATCAACTGATTTATGTCATACAATTGATTAGTCCTGAGCAATTTTGCTAAGTTTTAGGTTTCCAACGGAATAGCTGTGTTAGTCTAGTCTATCAAAAATAAAAAAAACAAGGAGTTGTGTGGCACTTGAAGAGTAACAGATTTATTTTTTGCATGAGCTTTCATGGGAGAAAATCCCAGGTGTAGACCGGGCCTTCCCCACAGAGAATGTGAGAACAGTGTTCACCATGCTTATTCTCACTGGTCTCTCTCCCTGCACTGTCTTCTAGAGAGGTGTACTGTCACACCCAGCCTCGCATACTAGCGCTGTTACATAAGGAAGCTATCCAAAAAAACAAATTATTTCTAATCAGTGTTACAGAACAAAGTCAAAGAAAGAAAGGCTTTTACTCCCCCCCCCCCCCAAAGGATATTGAGTGCAAAGAATGCTTTTCTTTTTATTCATTCCCCAAAACATGTTTTATGAATTGCAGTAATCTTGTTTCCAATAGAGCGGAATTGAATGTATCTCTGTGTGGAGTCAGATGAGTCTAGTCAGTGGTACAAAAAAACCCAATTAAACATGGTTGTAGGCAACTAATCTTAAAACATAGATTATTATTTCCTGGACAGTCAAGTCCAATTGTACAATTAAAGGTGCCTGTTTTCTAACATAACTTAGTTTATAGCAGGGGTTTTAAACACGTGGCCCGTGGGCCTTGCGTGGCCCCTAAAGCTCTTTCCTGCAGCCTGCAATGACACGATTGTTACTGATATTTGCAATATCACTGTATGGAAAGGTTTCAGGGGTGTGGCCGTCGGGCTACCGTACTAACCCTCCTGCTGCCCTCTCCTAGTTCTCATGTGGCCCTCGTGGTGATTTGAGTTTGAGGCCCGTCATTTATAGTATGGCCAGGACAGTGGCCTAGACAAAGGCCTTCAGTAGAGAATTATGTTGCAGTCTTCCTTCTTCTCTGTTGAATTGGAGACCTTCATAGTCATTAATGTACAGGCTCAATTAGTTGTAGGCCCCATCTATACAGAAGAGTTTTGATGTGCTAAATAATGCTATTAGCCCCTATCGTGCCATACACATCCTACAAATATGTTTTATGCTATATTTTAGCCCTATTGTGAACAGCTGTAAAAAATTTGTTCTCATGTCATGCTAGCTTGTCTTATCACAATACCCCCGCATCCACCAAGATTTAGAAAAGGTGTGTGGTTTTTACTTTTTCCACCTGCATTTTGCCAGAGTTTTTCAATCATTTTAAGCTAACTCAGCTGAGCTAATGAAACGGGGAAAAAAAACAAAACCCTACCCTTTCTGCCTTTCCAGACCTTGCTGCAGCATTGATTAGGCAAGAAGCACTATTGAAGTAACTCATACACTTCAGTGAGTCCTCTCAGAACTCTTCCACTGTGAGCAATAAACTTGCATTTTTGTGTCTGGAAGTGGGGATAATTGCAAGTGAAATAGAAATTTGTGTGGACACTGTAACATGTGAGTTGCCCACAATTAGTATTGATGTTTGAATTAATCAAAGGTTAATTCTCTAGAGCAGATGAACCCTGGTGTTGAATTTATTATTGTTTATGCAGGATGTGGTCATGACACTAATTTAACCATAAATTCCTTTGTTAAAATCAAACCGCTGAGTGGTATTAAACAATTGTGCTAA
This sequence comes from Podocnemis expansa, assembly GCA_007922195.1. Lineage (NCBI taxonomy): Eukaryota > Metazoa > Chordata > Testudines > Podocnemididae > Podocnemis > Podocnemis expansa. The sequence continues at coordinate 53,249,780 of ML681984.1, forward strand.
AAGCCTAAATAATAAAGAACTTATTACATCCAAAGAGTGAGTGAGTAAATAAATAAATATATATAAAAGCTTTGGATCATGAGCCTAAAAAATGAATTAAACATAAGTGTGTTTAGACCCATCAGCTCCAAAGTGGTCAGGCAGGTATTAAGAGTTTACTTTTTGTACCCTTTAACAAATAAGTGATGTCATTTCAATTACTGATTTCAGCTAAAAACCAGTGTGAGTTAGTTCACCCTTATTTCAAGTCTTAATGTAGGGAAGATTTACAATTTCCTTTTCTCTCCAAGGCTTTTGCTTCCTATCTCTCCCCTCCTTGCTAATCAACAGTTTTTCCATTGCACTTGGATTCACATCAGTTTTTCTTCTAAGATAACACTGGCATTTGGGTTGGGGAGGATCTTGAACTCTTTCTGTCATATTGAAAACCATATGCTGTCACCCCATTGGTCAGGGACTTCTTGTTTTCAGAAATTTTTCCTTTATCTCTTTAATCAGTCTTTGAACCAGACAGTCTCCCTACTCCATGCCTTCTGGTCTGTTTTTTAGAGCTTTCTTCCTTCTTGTTGGTCAGTGTGTTTTTTGTTACAACATGCACATTAAATTAAATTAGCTTAAATTTGGTTAATGAAATTTCATAAAAACAGCTAAGGAGTCCTGTGGCACTTAGGCAAACATTGATGTATTGCCATGGGACTTCTTGTTTCTTGTTACTGAACTAGAGTAACACAGTTGCCCCTTAATTTCATATTTCTACACTGTGGTATATATGCGGGGGGGGGGGGCCGCAAAGCCTCATTCTCGAACCTGTTTTCCCTGTGTCTACACAGACAAGAATAAGCTATGTTACAGCAGGTTTTGTCCATAACCGTATTTAAACAGTTATTTTTGCAATATGGTTGTGGGATTGTCTGTCCCAGAACTATTCTTTTCTCCACCCTTTTTGGTTAAGGGTGCTGCCTTTATGGGATGACAATCAAGTGTTGAAGATCAAAATATAGTCTTAAACACATGTAGGCACATGTTTTAAATCTGTGGCTGTTTGACCAATATTTCTATTTTTAGTAACAGGGGTACTGCATTGCTGCTAGTATTCTGGGCTGCAAAAATACAAAAGGGACAATGTGGGGCTGAGGAGAGATTTAAAATACATTGTTTCAAGATCGAGGGATGGCATAGCATAAGTAAAATAAGAAGGCCTTCTGCAGCTTTGAAGAATGGCATGAAAGTGAGCATGGAGTAGAGAAACAGAAGAGTGGCAGTGGGTACAGATATGGCTTTGAACATCAGTAGGCAATTTTGAATTGGACTTGGGTGTGACATTTTCACTGGTTCCATAGTTGAAGGAAAATAGAGCATGAGAGAGTAGTTTAGCTGCAGCATGCTGAAGATTCACAGGGACCCTAAAAATACCCTCCCTCCAAAGGGTATCATAAATTCTTTACAGGAATCGGCCATTTTTGTTTGGGATGGGTCTTTGGTTGGGGGGGAGAGGGGTTTAAAATCTATAAATTACAGGTTCTGAGGCAGTCCCTGATTCTTAGGAGCTTTAGATTTTGGAAAGAGGGGGAACTCTCCTTTATTTGACCAAAAGTGAGTGCAGGCATTCCAGGTCATTTAGCAGATTCAGATGATATCAAAGGGAGAAATTGATACTTTGTACATGCAGATATTGGCAAAGCAGGAAATAGGTACTTGCACAGAGAGAAGACTATCATCTGTTTATTTTATCAATACTGGCCTTTATTCTTCAAGGTGATCAAGATAGCAGTACCTTTCACAAGAACTAAAATATATGAAATAGTAACTTTCCTTCCTTTTCTGTTGCAGGTTTAAATGTGATGTACTTGTTTATTCTTCCATTATGTTTAATGGTAAAGGAAGTAAATCTGCACCAATAATGAAAAACAAAGGTCCAAAAATGGATTCATCTCTGTGATGTCCTAAATTTTTCATGTTCATAGATTCAAAGTAGTTATTGCTCTTGAGACGCTTAATTCTGACTAAAGATATACTTTGTTTCAGTCACATTAAACCTTTGTTTCATCATCTTTTCAGGTACCTTTTCTGTGCTTCAGGAGACTATGTGAAAGTATACAGTACAGCAACAGAAGAATGTGTACACATACTGCAGGGTCACACAAACCTGGTGACAGGAATTCAACTTAATCCTCAAAACCACATGCAGGTTGTGAAATATTTCTGTAATTTAGTCCTGTCCATTTAGGCATTTGGTTCTTTTCTGAATTAGTTAAGGAAATAGTACTTTAATTTAGCAGTACAAGATACAAAATAGCATAATTTTTGGAGTGGTTTTAATGTAAATTGAAAATGAGAGAATACTGGAAATAATCACTTCATATAACAATTACTGAATTACCTTCTGTTTACTTAGATGGGAAAAGCAAATACCCATATTGGTTTACAGCAACAAATGTATAAATTCTCAAGTGACTCTAATTTTAAGTGTGAAGTTTTGGTAGAATGCTTAAAAAAACACACGCACACGCGAACAGGTGCTGGTGCCGGGCTCTTCAGTGATACAACATGTAGGACCTGATTTATAAGTTCCTTGTGGCCACCCATTGCTGGTTATGTGATGGTAGTGGCAGAAGAAAAGATTTACAAAGCAACCATAAGAGAGATCCTGGTTCACAAGATATTCCAGGGTTACTTTTGAAGTTAGGAGTAGACTTGGGTAAACCGCAACCATTTCCCAGTGAGTATGGTAATTAGTATGCAATTTAGTACACAATCTGATCAGCCACCCAAGAGCTAGGCTTTTCCTGGGCCTAGGAATGAGTGGTCCAGAGCACTCACAGATAGTCTAACTGTGCAACTGTATTGCAGAGAAAGTTATTCCTCATCCCAACTGGTGCTTATATTATGCCCTTATCCATAAAGATTGATCACCCTAATAACGTTTTTGTCCTCATTACACATTCTTCTCCCCAGCATGTACGCACCTATCTAGTAAAAGTAGAATAGCAAAGTGTATTTTGTTAGAAGTCAGTTGGAACTGGGTGCTTAGCAGTTTTGAAAATCCAGCCACTTAGGAGCCCAAATGTGGACTTAATAACTTTGAATATGCTCAGATATGGATACAAGAGCCTAACCTAAATATCTTATTTTGAGTTAAACCTTGGCCCTGATGTTCTACTTTGCTGTTTGATTTTCTTGTAATAACTTACTTTTTTACCTCCCCTTTCCAGCTGTATTCTTGCTCTCTAGATGGCACCATTAAACTCTGGGACTTCACAGATGGAATTCTCATTAAAGTATGTCATATCTTTTTTCTTTTTTGGTCACAGCTGTTCATGGATTCCAGAATTGTTTTTCACTCTTGATCATCAATTAAATGGTCTGGAAAAAATACATTGATCCAAATTCATGCTTTATGAAGCTTTTAGTGGCAATGAAATTAATCCTGCCTGCAAACATATTGTTTGTTAATATGGTTTGCATTTTGTTCCTTAGCAAGCCTCTGATTCTAAGGACAGGAGAAGTTTACTGAGCCCTAGATAGGGTTGGCAGTGACATTTTTGATGATCCTTAGCTGTTGAAGCACGCAGCCACTTCTTAACACTATCAGAAGGTCCTCTGTGTTACCTGAGACTTAATGCACAATTGTAAGAAGATTAAGCCTGAGAGAGAAGCTGTCCAAACTTCTTCCCAAGATAGGTAGGCTAAAGAAAAGAGGAAGGGTTACATGCACAAAGATGTCTGAATTCTGTGCACAGTGTAGCTCTTCTATTCTCCCTTCCTTACTTAGGTAGTTGGTTGGCTCAGGCAGTGGGGATGTGGGGGAGGGGATTTTTTCACCTTACAGACCACACCACATGGGATGGCATCTCTCATGAGCCATCTCTCCTCGATACTCCAATTCCACCACTGCTTGCTTCTCAGACTGTTTGTTTTATTTCTGAGGGTAACCAAGAAGGGTTTTACAAGGTACCTCTCATTGCAGGGTGACACTTTAAGGATTGTGTCTCGGTGCCTGTAAACTGCCTTGGCCTGAAAGCTGTATTAGAGGCAGCTATAGAAAGATTGTGGGATGTGTGGTGAGATGTACTACGCCTCTCATCTTAGCTGGAACAATGAGTGTCTAATGTAGCATGTAATGCACATGCTGCAGTTGGTGCTGTCTACCTACATGCGTGCTTGAAGATGTAGTTTGTGGGCTGCTGTAGCTGCCAGCTGTATCCTTTTGCCCATGAGGTGAGGAGAACTGCCCTGGAGGATGGAAGAGGGACAGGCTCCCTACCTATGTGTTCCATTGTAGCACATGGCAAGGGGTTGGATGGTACATCTAGCATTCCTGGTCAATTTGATGATTCACACAATCCAAATACTGCTAAGCAGTACTGTTATAATCCTTTTGTTCTGTAATAGGGTTACCAAACAAATGATTTTTTTTTTCTTTTGACTTCAAATCAAGAATGACTAAGTACAAGCTTCTATCAAATGTTTTTTTCAAAAAAAAGCAACAAGGTCCACAATAAAAAGAGAGTCTAATTCAATCATAAACTGTTCAGTATCAGAGACCTTCAGCTGACAATTGTCCAGCTAATTTGAAGTTTACATTTCATAACTACTTTTGTTTTTTAGACTTTTGTTGTTGGATACAAAATTTTTGCACTCTACATGCTTGCTGGTTCTGAGGATTCAGTCTTTGTTATAATTCCAAAGAAAAATGAAGAAGCATCAGGTACAGTATGATTAACTTCTGTTTGTACTGCTTTGGGGTGATTATATTAAGTATACCTGAATACTCAGTATCCAAAGAGGGAGCCATGTTAGTCCATCAGTAAAACAAAGAAACAAGGAGTCCTGTGGTACTTAAAGACTAACAAATGTTTATTGCATGAGCTTCTGTGTGAGAAAATCCCACTTTGTCAGATGCTTTGACGATGAATGTTCCATGATACTCTGCTACTTTCATTTAGGCTCAAAAATTGCTTTTTTTTTTGTTCAGTGTGTAGGATGGAATGGACAAAAGAAATTCACAATGTTTTATAAACCCTGTGGAAATGTTGTTGTATTTAAATCACTTTCTTAATGAGAAATTTTATTTTGTACTTCCATTACTATAACATGGACCATAGCCAAACAGGACAATACTGTGGTGGTGCACTAGAACAGAATCTGTCCAGTTTGGTTTCACTGTCCATGCTGAATAAAGCATTTAAAAAAAATGTACCAACATCACAGAAGGTAGGGAATAAATTAAGAGTGAAAATATACCCAGATTAATCTCCAGTCTTGTTAGTAAACCACCTCCTATGGAAAGGCATTTTTTGTTATCTTGAAAGTGTTTTTTTTTTTAACTTGGTAAAATAACCATTGTTGTACGCTTGGTATTTTGTATCGTCTTGAAACTATGTTCCAAAGAGGCAGCTGTTACTCTAACTCAGCAAAACAGAGTCCTGTGGCACTTAAAAGTCAGATGAAGTGGGATTTTCTCCCATGAAAGCTCATGCAAATAAATAAACTTGTTAGTCTTTAAGTGCCACTTGAAACTATGATCATTATTAATGTGCCATTTAGTATTTTCATTTATGGATTTTGATTGTAGCAAAGTTTAGTCTTAGACTTCCAGATACTTTTGCTATACTTAACCAGTATTATAGTAGACAGAATTATGAGACTGTTTTGATGTATATTTAGGTTTGAGTGTATCCTGAGGTCATTACTATAAAAGGCTACATCTAGTATCAGTTAAAACAAGAACTTTGTTTTATGGCAAACTTAGGTTACTATATCTGTTTTTTGTCTTGCATCAGAATAGAAACTAGACTCTTCGAAAGTCTGCACATTAGCAACTGACTTCTAGGGTATGGAAGACCCTGCTATGTTTCCTCAATAAGTTCCCATTTCAACAAATAAGTATTTTCCAGTTGAAAAAAGTACTTTGAAGAATTCTGACCAGTTTTAGTGCCAGCATAAATTCAACTATTCAAAGCCTGAGAAAACATATATTGATACATGATTTCATTTATATAACACTCCTATGAATGCCACTGCAGAGCAAAAACAAATCTGTGTAGTTTGGTTTGGTTTCTGCTGTGTTGTACAGGAAACCACTGTGGAAGAATCTAGCTTTCATCTGCCTGTCTCGCAGTTGAGCACAGAAACATCTTAAACAAAAATATTAAGGTTCCAAAACTTCATCCTTAAATATGAATCTTTAAGCCTGCACCCAAAACAATACTAAAAGGAGCTAGGATGGCTTTTACATGTCAGATAACAGGTATACCCACATACTCTTTTTGAGCATATATATGTGTATTATTAGATCATCTACAAAATTATTTTATTAACCAAAGTCTTTATTTAACCAGATTCATTCCAGCTTGTTTCTGTGAAACTGCCAAAAATACCAGACCAAGAAGTGGAAGCCAAGGAGCTTTCTTTGATTTTGGATGATATAGGCCAGTCGCCCAAATGTACTGCGTTTGGAAGAGAAGTATATTTACTTTTTTAGATGTTTTTCTTCTATATAAAATGTATTTTAACTGCAGACTTCTTGGTATGCGAACAAAAATCTTAATAACTTAGTAATCTGATCACTCAAAGAAGTAATGATTATATAGGTATGGCTTTGCTGTAAGAGCCTAATTTTAATGTTGATTTTTCTCCTTAACTAGAAATCACTGATTTGAGAAAGCACGCCTCATCAAATTTGACATCAGTGTCATCTATTATTTGTAATTGCATAAAAATATAAGATGACCAAAAGTTACGGGATAAGTTGCACAAATATGTCCTACAACACAACTTCAGCACAGTAGGGGGGAAAAGAAGGAAAATTGCAGAATTTTGAGCATTTAATACAGTAAAATGCCCATTTTTTAGAAAGAAGATACAGTGCTTGAACAAGGAATGCAGTACTTCTTGACCTTGAGGGCTTTTTTCTTTCATAAATGTTTCTTGAAAAATGCATTCAACATTGGACCCAGAATTTTATCTACCTTATTTTTCTTGTCTGTTTGCAAATTTTGGCTCTTTTCCCATCAGTGTTAAAACTAACACAAAATATCAAAGACCAATAAGCTTTTTTAGAAGAGCAGTTTTTTCTTTTTGTCTCAGGCAAGTAACAAAAGTCAGAATGAAAAACTGCTAAATTCATCAAACTACCTTATATACTTGTGAATAAGCTGATCCATGTATGAGCCAACCCCCCCAACCCCCCAAAAATAGTAATAAAATAAAATAAATAAAAATGGGTGACCTGCAAATAGGCTGAGGTCCACCCGTGGCCTTGGCCACTACCCCCGCCCCCCACTCTGCGCTGCTGGCTTCTCCTAGAGTCCCCAATACCTTCCCTAAACCCCAAACCGCTGCCGCTGCTTTTCCCCAACACCCCTGCCACTCCACTGTCACTTCCCCTTCCCCCAACCCCTGGACCCTAACACTGGCTGTCTCAGGCAGACTCTCGTCCCCCCAGGCTTCCTTACCTGGCTGCTCCAGATGTCGGGGTCCCCTCCTTCCCTAACCCCAGCCCAGGGTCCGACTCCGCAACATGGCCACTCGGCCCCCTTGCTGGGGGTCCAGCCAGGAGCATGCTTAGTGCATGCTAAGGGCTGGTGACTTTCTGTGAAACTCCTGGGCTGGGACTGTCTATCTTATTGACCTGCGTATAAGCTGAGTGCCCGTTTTAAGGGCAATTTTCAGGCACAAAAATCTCGATTTGTATGAGTATATATGGTACGTACTTTCCTTGTTCCTTTAAAAAGCCATTTTATTTTTTTTATTATTTAAAATGTATGCCTGTCCTCTGGGGAAAATGGGAACCCACAAATCAGAAGAATTAACATTGGATTCTGCCTTAAAGTTTTTACCTGGTGTGTTAAAAGAAACAAGTATCAGCACAAATTAATGAAATAAACAGTGCTAAGTCAGCTGGAGCACATTCTGTTCATCTACAAGTTGTGAAGGAAGTTATCAGTGAAGTGGTTGAGCAGCTAACAAAAATATTTAATCATTCATTAAAATCATCTACTATAACAGACATGAACAATAATAAATGTTGTACTTATCTTTACAGTGCATTTATACCCTGGAAAAATGGCTGTAAAAATAACATTGTGGTGGTCCCTGTTTCTTGTGACTTCCAGCTCAGATATGAATTTGTCTTAGAAAGCAATTTTGTTTGGGTTTTTGATTTTTGTTTTTGTTTTGTTTTTGCTTACAAGGTCAGCTTGAAATATGAAAAAGAAGCTGTTTGGGAGATTGGGGAGGGGAGGGATTGTTGGGAGCTTCTCCCATCCCCCCCATACCTCTTTGCTTGAGTTACACATCATCACTAGTAGTAAATATAATTCAAATAGAACTTAGCTAATTTTTCGCATGTGAAGTAAAATAGAATCATTTTGTTCTTTGCCACCAGGGGTATAAGTAATGACAAAAATCAGCTTTTTTTGTCTCCTTGTTCACACAGAAACCAGATTTGGTATGTAAAGAAAAGGGATTCTTAGTCATAATTCAGATCACATGTATCCTCATGAATCCTTTGCTTTGAGAGAGCAGATCAGGCACTACATAAGCTTCAGAGTGTTCTTTGTATCATGTTAAAGATGGGAATGTGACTGTAAATTCAATTTTTATGTTTTCATCTGTGGCTGTTCTGGGACAAAATTAAATAAGCATTCCTGGCATTCAAATCCATTTAATTCTTGGATTTTTAGCAAATGGCATTAAACTACTTTTCTAAATGGAAAAAAATCTGCGCTTAGTATCCCAACCAACCATTCATATGCAGACTTAAAGTAACTGCATATATGCTTGTAACAAGAGAGATCCCCCACACACCATTTCACTTATGCATACTTCTGTGGGATTGTGTGGATGTAACTCAGGGCAAAGCTTGTCCCAGTCAGTGAGGGAAATATTTCTTGGAAGTTTATTCAACACAAATCAATTTTTGAAAAAAGCTTTTAGCCTGTGTGAGCAAATATTAGCTGTATTAAAATGTGGACCATTAACAGTTCATTGTATGCAAGCAATTCTCATTGATTGAAGTAATGTCATCTTGTGTCTCTTTCCTTGTACCTTCTTTTTATGATATTTACCTGTTCAAGAAACACATGTTCATTTGTTGTGCTGTACTTTCAATGTGAATCAATAGCAAATATAAAGTCATAATTTCCTGTTCTGGTATAACAGGGTGAATATGTGGCATCAGTGTGTGGCCTTCATCTCCTTGTTTATTTTTTTAAAAAGAAAAAGATTCACAGGTAAGACACGTGACTGTAGATGTTAACTATGAAACCTTATAAATATGTGTGTGTATACTAGCAGGTCAGGAACATGCTGGTTATTTTAGATCCATTAGCATCTTTTGATACCATTTGATTCAGCTGCAGATCATTGTATGGGTAAATGGGAATCCTCAGGAATTTCAATTTTAATTTCTGAAATCCCAGCAAGTGGTGTTGCATAACTGCTCATCCACCTGGCAGATTCTTTCTTGTAAAATTCATCAAAGTTTCATTCTGGTAGTCGTCTTTGTTCAGTGTGTTCCTGTGGGTGCTGGATGGGATACTGAGGCAATTTGGGCTGTGGTGCTATCACTGATTTGTGGGGTGCAAAGCAACTCTGGGCTTAGGCCCAGACTGTCATGTCATTACTTTTCTATTGCTGGTGAGTATGTGTCATCTAAGTGAGAATATAAGTGATTATGTATTGTCTAAGGTCCTGATTAGATGTAGCTGCTGCTTTGTTGGAGGGAAGAATCTAATATGTATTGTCTAAGGTATTGGAGAGAAGAATCTAGCAAGCTAAGTGGGGATGGTGTTTATCTTTTTCATGGCTGGGGTGTGCCTACCTTTTGTCAACTTACTCCTGACATACAAGAACTTTGAACAGTTGCTTGCTCCTTGGAACCCCATGTGCCATCAGAAGTACTTTTTTAATTCGCCATTGTGCAGTGGTTGGCTAATCTTTCTCTGACATAGCCTCAAGTGCAGGCAGACTAGATGTGAAGACCATTGAGATGCTTTATCTAACATTGAACTTAAAACTGCTCTTTCATTTTTGAAGGTTTCCTTTAAGTGCAACAAGTAGAAAAGGTGCAAACAACTATTTTACTTGTGTAGCCTGCCATCCTAAGGAAGACTGTATCGCAAGTGGACATAAAGATGGGAAGATTCGTCTCTGGTATGTTGAACTTGACAACTATACAGCTAGCACTGATTTGACATTAGAGCTTAATAGAACTTGAACAGTCTCTGTACCTTAAAGTCTTTAAACCATGATTTGAGGACTAGGTCATAGGTTAGAGATTTATTACAAGAGTGGGTGGTCTGCATTGTGCTAGAGCTCAAGACTAGATGATCTGATTGGTCTGTTCTGACCTTAGTCTGAGTCTATAACAAGTCATGAGAGTCAGCATGGGACTTATGCTGACAAGGGTAATTGTGTACTGACATCAGTCTTTTCTTGCCACAACCAGAAATGGTTCCTGTTAAAGTGATTGTAATTAAGGGGCACTGTAGCCATCCTGTAGCCCTCAAGGCTCTAAATTGTGACTGACCTCAAGGCTAATTTACGAATTGAAAATGCATCCACTTAAGATACACCTTTAAAACTTAAGTGTTTGAATTAGGCCCATTGTAGTGGATGGAGATAAGAGGCTTCTAGCAGGTTTTGGAAACCACAGTGAAAGCAGGATGAGATCTGATATTCGGACAAAGCCAGTCAAGGACTAGCAGTGAAGCTAGCGTCCCTCCCTTACACAGCCACCAAAGACAACCTAGGAAGTATGGAAAAGAGAATTCGAGAACTAGCAACCAGCAAAAGCTCTCTGCTTCAGTGCGCCAGTCCAGATCAGGGATTGGTCTAACTTGCACCAGGTGGCACCAATTCCATAGGGGCCTTACACCAGCTGGGGATACTTAGTGTGCCAGCAGGTGACTTCCACTCTCTTTGCATCCCCAGAACATACTCAAAATTTGCATTGGAAAGGTTACAATGGACTTAAATATACTTATTTTACATTTTATTCAATTTGGCATGCCTATTTTTGTTTGCTTACAGATTGTTTGTTTTATTTGGCACTTCTTCTGAGTTGCCCTCTAACTTAACAAATCAATACTAAATTAAATGTTTTCTTCCTTACAGGAGAAATTTTAACCACAAAAGGGAATACACTTTCTCAACGTTGCACTGGCACCACGATCTAGTCATGGATCTAGCTTTCTCAGTAGAGGGTGAGTGCAAATGTCCTGAAAAGGAAAAAAAACTGCTGGAGCTTGGAGTCATCTACCTATAAACAAACCTTTAAATTCCAGGAATGGGATTTGTGTCTCCAGGAAAGGTTTTTTGAGGACTTCTTGGGTGGAGTGATGGAAAGGTGGAAACAGTTGTGGGTTTTTTGTGTGCACAGCTGTGTCCTTGTAACATGGAGGCAAGGAAAGGATGTATAAGCATGTTTCATGCTACTATTTTGGCTGGCAGACACGACTTCAAAGATTTCCTTCTTTAGCAGCATAAACCTTGAATCAGTGGTCACCTTTGTTAAGCGAGAATCATCTGAGGAGGGAGGTGGGAAAACCTAAGTTCTTGCTGGAGTCAAATCTGGCTTTTTTAAAAAAAAGCAAAAGCTGTAGTTTTCAGCCCATAGGCCACTTGCTGCTCAGCCAGCATCTGTGGACCATGAGACATCCTCAAGACCATCCAAGTAGAGTATGTATTGTGCGATGTGACCCCCATAACAGAGTTGTGTCCCACAGTGGTAAATAAGTTAAGAACCACTGAGCCTAAGAAATTTTATCTGGATCAATACTTAACTTCCTTTGAATCTAATGGGAAAACTGCTAACTTTACTGCACAGTAAAGATCTTGCTTCTAAGCTTCTCTCCCATACAAGAAACATTTTGCAATATTTAATATTAAATAAAAGTTGTTTCTGCTGTGTTGTAATACAGAATATAATTGACTGCCCCAGGGAATGAATTAATTTAGCTATTCCTGATATAGTATTTATTAAGTGCCATTTTGACCCTTTTACTAGCAGCATTTGGCTTACAGAGTCTGAGAAATCAGACATGTTGAGAGATTTGAGCCAGTTGAGCTGTCTGTTTATCAATCATGTGTAATTCTTAACTACGGGTATAATTTAAATTAGTGTCTAAATAACATAATGTATTGCTAACTAGAAGTGTATAGATATGCCAGTTTGAAATAGTTCCTCTAACTACTATGGGTTTTTTATTGCATGTGAAGGCACCAGCTTGCTGAGTGGTGGAGTTGAATCTGTACTGGTTCAATGGCGTGATGGATCAGATTGTAAGAAGGAATTCTTGCCCCGTTTGGGATCTACTATTGAACACATCTCGGCCTCACCGAATGGAACTTTCTATTGTACATCTCACACAGATAACAGTAAGCCCAAACCTAGTGTAATAGCATTCATTCCATAATGCATTCATGAGCCATAGATTTATTAAAGTATCTGAACTTCAGAATCACTCATTGATACTGTGTACAAGTTCAAAATTTATCTGTAGAAATAGATGTATAGTCTATGCTAGCAACAGATGAATTGTTTACAGATTGTGGAAGCTTGTAAATTAGCTTTTTCCATCATGGGAGGTGGTCCCAAAGTTTCTGATAGGCTGGCACTTTCCTCTCTTGTTTCAAACATTCCTGTGCTGCTTTCTTTACCTTTTGATTTTCAAGGGTCCGGTGTATGTTGTGTTTGATTTCTTTAAGGTTAATTATGGGTGGGTACATATCCTGATTATTTTTCTGACTATAGAATATAACTTACTATTGCTTTTTACATCACATAAGCCTTTACTTTGCCTTGCTAATTTTGTGTGTTTGTACATACAGAACTAACAGTCATACATAGCAACCTGAGAGTTTCTGCCATAATTCAAGGACTAGTCAAAGGTATGTGTAATAAAAGTAAATTTTCTTCATCTTAGATGGAAAAAGACATAGCAAAAGGACCTAAGTTAGAAAGTAATTATTCTTCATTGCAGGCACTGATGTCAAGACTGGTTTGGTGGTTGATCCTAGAACGAAAGCTTTGGTTCTGAATGGAAAACCTGGTCATCTGCAGTTCTATTGTCTCCAAACGGACAAACAGTTGTACAATGTAAGTTTTGTACATTTATTTCTGCAGCCACATCTGTGACCAGAATTACATTTACAATATGATGTAGATAGGGGAGGGTACTTAAGTGGCAGTAGCATAAGATTGGAATCAGTAGAGCCGTGTTCCACTCTCAATTTAGTAGAATCCTAGCCTTGACTTGCAGAGCTGTAGTATGAAGAGGCTATTACAGAAGTGCAAAGTATTATAATATATAAACATAGGGTTTGAAGATTTGAGTTGATTCCTTAAAGCTGTGTCTTGGAACGCTATTTGTACTAATCATGATAAACAACTTAGAAATAAATGTAATAAGATTGTCAGGAATCTATAGAATATATCCTACTTGGTGGTATTGGTACCATTATAAGCTAAATTTTGAAATCAAAGTGTATTTTGGGGTATTTAGACATTTTTATATTACAGAATCAACGTGGGGGGAGTTAGGCATATGTCAGGTGGAAAGACCCATCTTGGCAGTCAGTTCCTATGTTGTGTCCAGTTCAGTGGTCCTACTAAGTTCCAGAACTTTTCCTTCTGTGGTGTCCTTTTTCCAGCACCGACAAACCTGGTCCCATGACTTACACTTCCCTGCATTTATTTCCTCCCATTCTGTAAGTTTCCCCCATCTTCAGAGCATCTGAACTAGTATTTTTCTCCCATGAAAGCTCATGCAATTAATAAATTTGTTAGCCTTTAAGTGCCACAGGACTCCTTGCTTGTTTTATTGAGCTTTAAAATTAACTTGGCTCTTCTGACTCTGCAGCTAGATATTGTGCAGCAGGAATACATCCATCAAGTGGGTCTGAACCAGGTTGAGTTGGTGAAGGCTGCGTTTAGTGCTCGAGGCAGCTGGTTAGCAACAGTGGAACAGCGAGAAGAAAGGGAGACTGAACTTGAATTACAAATGAAACTGTGGAGCTATGATGAGCAAACACAAAGGTACGGGTACTTTTATAGTGGGCCATGGGGTAGGCCACAAAGTATTTGACTTTTCTTAAATAGTGTGCATATGGTTATATTGTCTGGTACTTACCTGGTCTTCCAGGGCCAGAATTTTTGCTCAGACACTTGTAAAGCTCTTTTTCTTTGCTCATTTATGAGGGGCAGGATAGGTGTGATACAAAGTTGTTTGGCGTGATGGTTAATGGGATTGAACTAACAGGGAAATTAAACAGGTTCTGTGTAATAATCATACTCTATATTCATTGTGTTAGGTATCAGGAGAGGTGCCCAGAGCTTAGGATGAACACTTGTAGCTTGCATATCTTAGAAATCTGAATCAGAATTCTGTTCTCTGAATTGCACTGTAATTTGAAGCTGGGGAGGGGGGTGTGAATGGGAGAGAAGAGACCTGATAAACTAAATGTGAGATTATATATTGGCTGGTGGTAAAATTCTGTTCAGACTATTGTTCCCTTTTCCAAAGCACCTCTACACACCCTCAAAAAACAAAACAGAACACAAATCTGCTTCAAATTCAAAATAGCATAAAACTGAATTCTGGTTTTCTTCCCTATAGTTTTACTCTGAACACGAGAATAAATATGCCACATGAGAAACATATAACAGCTCTGTGTTTCCGTGACACAGATGAATTGGAAGATGGAACTCCTACCTTGGTAACAGCTGGCAAAGATGGTCGATTTAAAGTCTGGGTGTTAGTAGATGACTCTGAAGCAGAGAGTGAGTATAGCCAATAATTTTTTGTTCTTATTCAGCACCTTGTGAGCATGTGGAAATCCTGAGTCTTTTCTTCCCTAACTGTATACGAATTCACCAGGCTCAGAAACATAGAAGGACTGCATTCTCTTCTGCACACTCTAGTGCAGAGATCTAGGACCATTTTGCATGGTTTCCTATAGTTAGGAATGCAGACAAAATCAGGTGAGGAAGAGACATGAGTGCATAGGTCCCACTGCCCCAAAACCCTAAGCAGAAGGGTCTAGTGACAGTCATCCACTGCTCATAGGAATGGTTGCAGCCCAAACCCTACTTTATTGTTGGAACGGAGGTGGGGTTTTGGATTTGGTTTTTGTTCCTTTGGGCAGAGTCCTCTTATTCAGCACCTTGCTTATGAGAACAGTGCTTGGAAAGGTGGTATCCTTGTTTAATTGACTAGATCTGTTGCCCCATAATGGAAAATACTGTCTGAGTTTACAGTGTCATGTAGTTAAATTATCATCCATTCTTGCATGCTGATATTAAATTCTGCATCCTAGAATGCAACTGGAAAATAATTTTGTGGATTGCACAGATAAGAAACAAAAATTGAAAAAACTTTACCTACCAAAAATCATGCTGACTCATTTTAAGACAAAGTAATAGAAGCTAAAGATTTCACAAGTTAGGGTGTGTAACATCTCATAGCCATAGATATGAGGCACTTCCTGTTAATGCACTTCTTTGTTCCAAAATGTTTCCACAACATATGTTGCATGCCACTTTGACTAACTTTCCTGAGATATATGCATTAGTCTTCGAGGTTCTCAAATATAGCTTTTGACAGCAGCCTTTCAGTGATCTACTTGCAGTTTGGTTATGCTCATTTTTGCTTTGATTGTCATGGATGAATGGAAGTTCATTGGGCTTTTTTGTTTTGTTTTGTTTTTGTTTCTGATACCATTAAATTACATGTTACCTTTTTTCCTTTGCTAGTTTTCTGTTGTTTGCCATAATGAATTTCTCTAAGGTATTGGATTTAGCTCTTGTACAATATCTAAATATGCTGAGGTGTATATCAACAAAAATTCATATTCTTATTGCTGGCACCTATATATGTATTATATATTTAAACACTTGCTACATGTGTTGATGTTAGTTATTGTGGTCTGTTAAGACATTTGGCAACTTGGGGTCATATCTACATACCAAAATACCTTAAGTTTTCTTAGCATTGTCAAGGGTTAAACCTTAATCTTAGACGTAAGTCCCGGTTCTGTGAGGAAATACTCCTTGCTCTTTAGAAACTGTTGGAAGGAATGTGTTTCTACTGCTCTGACTTGTCAATCCTTAATCATAGGCTCAGCCAGGCTGTGCTGCCAGAACTAATTGTGTATGTAGTAGAGAGGTGAATGGGGGTTTGAATCCACTGAGAAGTACCTCATTGGTATTAACGTCCTGATTATCTGTAAGGACTGTATAGAGTTCAGTGTCTCATCAGACATGAGAGTACAGAGCTGCTCTGACTTTTTGTGTACTTGGTCTTTCATATGTAGGAACTGAAGGGGAAAGAGCTGCCCTGCAACGGTATAAGTAGAAAAATAACCAGTGCAGTAATTTACTAATGTATGTATAGAACATCTCATAGGCACATCTTCAATTTTAGCAACACACATTTCTGTATCTTGCCGCCAGGTGGCACTGTACCTTTTAAAGAAACAATGCAGAAGCAAAAGAAATTGAAACATGTAATAAAATGTTTATTTTTCTGCAATTTGTAATCATGGTATCAAATATCATTCAAAATAATATTGGGTAGATTCCATTTCATAATCTGCTTCTTGTATTTTATCACGAGTCATTCATTTGAAAATTGATTGAGGGAATATATTTTTGCTATGGAACCAACTGGGAAATAAGACTAGTTAGAAGGAGGAAGTTCCTGGTGACAGGTTATTTTTTGTCATTGTTGAATGGTTGGTTGGGGGGGGGGGGACAGGGGGTTGTTTAACTGATAATGATGGAAAAGACTCTGACTCTAAGGTCAGAAGGGACTAATATGATCATCTAGTCTGACCTCCTGCTCAGTGCAGGCCACAGAACCTCCCCCTCTGCCCCCCTTCTACAATAAACCTTTGACCTATGACTGAGTTAGTGAAGTCCTCAAATCATGGTTTAAAGAAAGAGATCCAGAAGAATGTGACTGTTAATAAGGAAGTTTGCTGACAGGTGACTTTATTGTTCCTAATGCTTAAAATTGCATAGTGTGTACCATGGGTTCAGTAAAAATCAGTTAAGTGATAGCACATTTACATTTTTAGAAATAACCTGAAATATTTTTCCTGAAATATTCTATACTTTTTAAGGCTGTTCATTTTCATTCATAATGTTGCCTTTCTTTCAAAAGGGTAACAGGAATTAAAATCAGATCTTTCTAGCACCCTGTGAAAAAGTTGCATTTACTGTAGTTTGCATATTGAAAGCATACATTACAGTGCACAAATTCCATGATGTCTTTTGTATTAGCTGTTCAAGTTCAGAACCTAAAAAATGCAACACTTACTGGGCATTTGTATACTGGCATTTTTAAATCCTACAAAAATGTACAGTTTTCAAATGTAAATAGATGTGCTTAAGAATCTGAATAATATCTTAGTAGGAGTGCTGCTGAGTTCCATTTAGACCTATTATGGAAAGAACTAATAAACAAATGCATATTAATTATTCAATCTAACAGAAAGTATGGGATGGAGCTGTGATTTCGTGGGCAGCTATCACAACTATCCAGCTAATAAGTGCTGTTTCTCAGAAGATGGCTCTTTACTTGCTGTTAGTTTTGAAGAAACAGTCACTGTGTGGGACTCAGATACCTGGGATCTTAAATGCACGTTTTGTCATCCACCTGGAAGAATACAGTATGTAACATTTATCATTTGACTTTTTACTTGCAAGTTGAGTACTTAAAAAGGTAACTATATCTGTAACATTCAATGAGAACTAGTGTATGTAGTCCTACAGAGACTGAATATTTAACATTTGTATAAATCTACTCTGATTTATGAGCTCTTTTAGAGTTGTAGATACTAAAATATCTGTTAGGCTTTTTTTTTTTTAAAGCTGTCTTGCTAAAAGTTGGGCTTGTTCAATGACTTTTCCTTAACAAAGATCAGTCTACCCAGTTCTCTTTGCTATTTCCTCTACTCCTCCATCTCCTGTGTGTGACTCCTGTTCCTCCACTACCTACCCATGCCTGCTTTCAATGAATCAGCACTCACGGTTGCTACTGATTCTTTCTTATTCCCATCATTCTGCTAGGGGTGCTGTGGATGAAGCAGTTCTAGTTCATCACCTTCCACCTTTTTCCACACCAGCTTGATCATTATCATGCATTATGGCAGAAAAACTTGATTAAAAATCACTAATATGTTAAACAGGTACACTGAGAATTTGCTACTTATGTGAATCTTTTGCCTTTGTGGATCCTGTTTTAATCCATATTGTAAAATATTGCTGAGGAAATTATCCTATTGTCCAATATCCTTTGGTCTCAACAAGAGGCATCCTGATCTCTCAGGAGACAAACTGTTGATCAGGGTGATGATGAAGAAAGGCATAGGTTAGTGCTTGGGGTAAGAGGAGTTGACAGTTTTACTTCTGAGTTTTCAAACTTGTTTAAACATACACTTCAGTCTCACCCTTAGTTAAATAGTTTCTGAATTGATCTAGCTATAAAGATGCAAGGTTGAAAGCTTTGCAGGAAACCTGATTTGTCTGAATCTGCTTTAAAAATGCTAAAGATTCACTTAACATATTGATTCCATTCAATAAATTTAAGATATAGAGGTGAGTAGTTCTGGTAATATGAAGTTGGTGATGGTTTTTGATTTTTAAACCCTGCGAATCAGGTTTGGAAAACTACTTATAGCTTAAGAAAACAGTATTTTGTTAGTTTGGGATTGTAATGCCAATTACCCATCACTGTTCTCAGAGCTTTGAGCCTTTTATCCATTATTCTCTTGTTATATGGAAACTGATATTTTTGAGATGATCAGTACTGCTGATTGGCAAATACTGTGCAATTTTTCTTCAAATTCCCGTGTGTCAAAGGTGGTGCTCCTAGGAATGATGGCACAGTACTGCTATCAGTTCATCTGTTTTGATACTGTATTTACTGGACAGCTGTGCTGTGATTAAAAGAGGCACTGTCATTTATATTAGACCTAGAATAATTAATTTTTTGAAACACATGAACTTTTATTACTTTCTAATATTAACATAGAAATGTCATCACACAGAGGTTTTTTAAAAACCTGTTTTCTCGTGAAGTACTGGAAATCAGAATATTACTTTGTACTCGTACCAGAGAACCAGAATTAAAATTGAGTCAAAAACAGACCAGCCTAATTTTACTTTCAGTCTGCGAAGTAATAAGGAAACAGCAAACAGCATTAATGGTAAAGCAGGGTGGACAAAATTGGCTCACAGATAGGTACCAGTAATTTTACTTTTGGCTACCAGAGCATGCTCCTACATTATATTTCTGCAGCGGAACTAAGCAACTAGGCTACTAAAAGTGATCACCAAGGTGACCAGAAACAAAAATTTGTCAAGGCCTGGTATAAAATAAAACTCAAAAGGACTAGAAGACTAATAAAACTGAAAAGGAGAGATTAAAACTGTAGTTCTGTTGAGTAAGACAGGTAGGAATACTTTACATATATGATATTTTTACTGCGCTGTGACTTCTTTAACACCCATGATCAATGGTTTGTTTACGACCAGTGTGGGAGCAGATTTATAATGCCACTTCTTACACTCAGGCGTTGTAAAGAATGTTATAAGTATCCATAGTGACAGTGTTTTGTTGAGATTTTTATGATTATAGCTCTTTCAAAAGAGGTTTTGAAATATTGTGAATATCAATAATATAAAATTAAGCCTCTAGTGAAAGATCAGAGGATTAAATTCTGCTGTTTCACCAGATACCCGAGTTGAAGTTGGTTTATAATTTAAAAGGATTTAAATATGCATGTGTTTGCTGGTCTTTGTAAATTTCCATTGTAGAGAAGATGTAAGGTTCATTAACTTTTTTTGTCTTGGCTTTTATTCACCTAGGCACCTTTGCTTTGGGAGACTAGGTTGTTCCAAATACCTTCTCGGCACCACCAGTAATAGTTTCCTGTGTTGTTGGAACCTGCTCAGTTGTGCACGTAAGATCAATTTGTTACATTAGTGAGCTTTACATGCCAGGGCGGTACTGATAATAGTTAGCACTTACATTTTCAGTGTGACCCAGAATGCTTTCAGATTTGATTCCAAACTGACCTGCCAGTTAACAGCCTAATAACTGCATATGTAGTAGGGGTAATTTATGTATTTGTTTGATGATTGCTCCACTAACTGACACCATACCATGCTGTAAAGCCTGCCTCAGTCTTGGCTGAAATGGTTGCACTTACATTTAGCCTCTTGGAAAGATTAGATTTTTAATTAGTAAATGTCACTAAACATTGATTTTTTTTTTTTTTTGGCATACACATAAAGGGAAGAAAATATGTCCATCAAGAATAAGAATAATAGTAGCAGCAGCAGCAGTAGTAGAAATTTAGATAGGCCAAATAAGAAAAATGGTGCTTAAGAACTTGCTAGAATTTGTTTTAATGAGTTATTTTGTGTTTTGCCATGCAATGGTGACAATTCGTGTTAACAGTTATAAATCTAGCTCTTTGAGTATTGATGTCTGCTGTGACCAATAATTATGACTCTCCCTGTTTGCCTGTGACAAACCATTTAAATCAATTATTTTTAAAAACTTAAAACCAGTAATTTTGTGCACATTAGAGTGCAGCTTAGTACAGCGGAGAAGGAAGTTAACTGCTTTCTACTGGCTAGCAAAATATCTTGTCAGTATGCAAGGGTTATTTTCTATTTCCTGTACAAAACCTACAAACCAAACCACCTTGTACTGAGTGGTAGTGTGGAGATCGTGTGACTTAGAGGACTAATGAACTACATAGATTGAGGATACCTTGATTCCAACACACATTGTATGCTTCCATCTATCCAGTACTAGTAGGACTAGCTTATGCAAATCAGAGCTTAATATTTTTAATGTATGCACAGCAACTCCAACTGACTAGATAATCAGATCTTTTCTTCCTCTTACACTGGCATAGCAAGAATGATATTAATTTTTTACTCACCTGTGCATATTAAAGTTTGTCTTGGTCTTCAAGGTAAGGGTATAACTATAGATGTCTTTCCCTTATTTGGCCTGCTATTTAGTAAAACATCTGGCTTTCTTCCATGTCTGGTGGTTCATTTTTTTAGTGGAATGGAGTGCACAGCTCAACATCCTAGTTCTGCAACCTGACCCCCTTTCAGAAAACATTGCCGCGTTCTCATGGCTCTCGGAACGTTCGGACTGTAAGTACAAAGGCTTCCTCCACTAGCAAAAGATTTATGAAAGTGGGGCTCCCTTGCCACCTATCACTCCCACAACACAGTTGGTTGCTGCTTTTGGCAATGTAAATATGCCATCACTCACTTTTTCAGCATGTGGCATTCTTAGTCCTTTCTCCACTAGCCATGAAATTGCCTAAATTTAGGGAGGAATGGAATGGCTACGTTTTGTTGTGTATAATATCTAATAGAAATAGATACAACTTTTCTGGCTCTTTTGCTTTGTAGAGGGGTTTAGCTTCTGTATTTTGCTCTCTGGCTGAAAACAGGATTTAGGCAATATGTGCCTTCTCAGAGATGGGTGCCTTCTATCATTCAGTAACATCTTACCTTATCCAATGGCATAGTGATTTAAGTGGAGTCCCATCCAGCCATCCTTGGCTATGATGTGTGGACATTTTGTCTAGCCCAAGAAGGGTGAGAATAAAGTACTTTTCTTGATTAAAAATAGAAAATCTTTTTGACAGTGTTTATATTTAAACCAAGTGAGCCAAGGCCATTATATGTCCAGAGAAATGTCTGTAGAGGGAGAGTCCAGTGGGCTGTCTTCATTCCGAGAGATGTGCCTGAATCAGTTGGCTCAGAAAAACACGAGT
Source organism: Podocnemis expansa (assembly GCA_007922195.1). NCBI lineage: Eukaryota > Metazoa > Chordata > Testudines > Podocnemididae > Podocnemis > Podocnemis expansa. The sequence goes on from ML681984.1 coordinate 53,271,602, forward strand.
GGTTAAACAGATCTCAGCTTTACTTCCTGACTCAAACACAGGTAAGGGGAAGTGATTGGTGGGAAAGGGAGAATAAGAGAAGTGTCACTTTAAAATGTTCATTCAAACAGGTGGTCAAGCAATAGAATCCTAGCCTTTGGTAGTCAGTGTAATGGGCTTCCTCTTGTGTTTTCTCCTTTCAACCAGCATAAGGTATAATGTGATCACTAATTTTCAATTTCCAGAACAGTTTAACTTAAGTGCTTACTGTTGATGGCACTTAAGTTATCCTTAGTTTTTACTGCCTTAGTGAGATGAAAGAGCAGCAATACATAAACTGGAGATCTATAAAGGAAATTATCATTGTCTAACACTTAATCAAACACTACCTTATGAGCAAATATTTTAAATTTGTTAAATTAAATCCAAAGCTTACTAGATCTTTCCATAATCTTTTCTTCCCTTCCCCTCCCCAAAAAATCTACATTAATTTTAGTTATATGTGTCTCTAGTATTCTCCCCTTTTGTTGTGGTCTCTATAAAATATATATTGGACAATGACGGTCTTTACTTTTGTTCCACTCAAATGACAACTTCCCATGCAGTTAAACTATTGTGTAAAGCAATCTGTAGAACATCTTATTCTGTTCTGTAATCTTGCTGCATCCCCCTGCATTTTTAGGAGCTAATGACATTTAGCACAAAGTCCACAGAAGAGAGGCTTACACCATCAAGCAAACAGGTATTTTTATATTTATTCTGGTAGCTATGATGTGCAAAGGATTTCTGTATTCCTTCAGCTAGGTGCTTATTTGTCAGATAACATAAGTGTTCAATGGGCCTTGATATGGAGCCAGAGGTGCAATCAGTTGAAGTTCTGGTGGGTGTTTTGGGAGGAGAGGGGTGTTTTTTTTGTTGGGGGGGGGGGGGATTTTATTTTTATATAAAGACCAGTTGAGAAATTAAGTAACATGGCTTTCCTTTCTCCTAGCAAAAAAGTCACATCTCTACTAAATGCACATGTCTTAAAAGTGGTATTTTTATATTTTAAAGTGCTATTACTACTTAATTGTCATTGTACTGCAGCTGTCAAAAATCTTTAGTTTTCTGTGTTAGCTATTTTCTTGGGTGTACAATAATGGAGATACTGGATTCTGTAACTCCTAAAAATGCTTTTTAATATAGAGCTGCAAAAAGGCAAAAAAATCTTCATGTAGAAGTCAATTCATATCTTATGACTTGTATGTAATCATGTTAGTAGTGACCCTTTTATTTTGAGTTTCATGGATAGTGAGGATAAATCAAATTTTCCTGAACACTAGTGTTAATATTCCAAATCAAATGAACAAGTATTGAGTGAAATTTAAAATTCATACAAAGGAAGCACTGAGTGTTCCTCGCTCATTTAAATCAGAACTAAACAATATCATTTGGTTAATTGACCAATTCCAAGTAGGCAAAGCAGTTAGAAGTGCAAATTGCTAGTATTCACAGTTAATCTAAAACAAATCAGTCAAATTTAAAATACATTTCTTAAAATCACATTCATCTGTGTTTTGAGGAAAATAGTAACTTCATTTATTCTTTACTCAGCTGTACTTTTTTAGTTAAGTGGTGGTAGTACAAGTGTAGGAAGTCACTATGTAAAAATATTGCCATTGGGTGTCTGCCTCCATATCCAGGCTGCTCAGTTAAGAAGTAAACTGTTTGAGCAAAAAATAAGAATTGCACCCCCATACATGCACCTGGAATCCAGAAGTAAAGCTAGATTCTTTCTAGCTCCGTGCATCAACATGTGTATTAAAGTATATGTAGTTAGAAGTTAACTGGTGCTTAAACCAGTAGAGAATCCAGCCGGTTGTCTTAGTGCTAAACACTCACTGCCTGTATATAGGGGGTAGAGAAGACATACTGGTTTAGATATTGGGAGTTTTTATTGCGTTTTTGTGGCCACTCTTCCTCAACTGCCTTCCTGTGGTTCCTTAATTAGCGTGGCTTTTACAAGAGCAAGGTAAGTGGCTGCACTCATCACTTACAAACTCATTTTTCTGATTATAACTGAATTGAAATTTAATGTGGAGGACAAAAACATAAAATTGTAAGTCGAACACACACAATATCCAAGTGATTTTTCAGTGTCTGCACTGTGCCTTGGTAAATTCTTATTGCTGAACATTAGCTTTTTCTTAGCTGTTGGAGCTACTATGACGGGGAATTCAGATTCGTGGCACTGAAATATTGTCATTGTCTTTTGCTCAGAAAGAAAAGCCACTTTCCCCTCATAAACTACCTTTTTTTACTTTTGCTCTTTTTAGCTGGCAATAGAGGAGAGTCTCCCCGTGACCCCATTTTATTTGCTATTGGGAAAGCACAGACATCAACAACAATCCAAACAGAATGCAGATCTTGGCACAACAGTTGTCCCAAGTCACTTAGCTCAGCATTCACCAGCAATCAAAGAGGTAAGTTTGGCTGTTTTGATAATGTGACATGCTTGTATAAAAGTATGATAAATGGAACCTTAATAAAACCTCTGTTTCCTTGTCTCCTCAGCTCTTACATACTCCTGCACATGTTTTACCATCTGCTTCTTTCCTGTGTTCTATTTTTATTAATTCACTGCTGATATCCAAGGAGAATAAAAGGTAAAATCAGTTAATGCTGATTGTATAAATGTCATATTTCAGTTGGAAAACTTTTTTTTTACTAAGTGTAACAAATTTTCTATTTTTATTCATTCTGTTACTTACCATAGTTCATACATGATAATTACAGTGGTGTTTCTGTAATCCCTTAAATATATTCTAAACATGCTTTTTAAATTTATAACCTTCCCTCTAAAGTGTAAGATCATATTGATTTGTTATTGAATCAATCTGTGCCAATTCATTGATTGGGAGCAGGGGCAAAATTCATGGACTCCGTATAAAAAAAAATTTGCCCTTTAAGTTTAGAACTTTCTTACTTGCTGTTAATCTATTTTCAGCCCTTGTTCAAGGACCAAATCTTTATTAAATGATTTTTGCTTTGTCTTAGACATTCACAGACCTACCCATTTAATTACATAGTTTCCATTTAATTACATTCCATAGTAATTACACTTTAAATCCCTGTTTATTTCTGCATACTCACTTTAGAAGTCTCAAGAAGTGAATACTGTATCCATAAAGGAGATTTTGAAGACAAAATATAAAGAGATCCTTAAGTTTAGGGCAGGGAGATAAGTTATTTTAATTAGGACTTCATTTAACTGGTTTAACAGTGACATGCAACAGACTGGTATGTGTCTGAGATGTCTTCATTTATTTGAAGTTCTTCCTTTTGTGAGAGAAGGGTACACACCTGTACCAAATAGGCCACCAATCTGTATGGATTATGACGGTAGTTTTTAGTAGATTTATTAGCATGCAAAGTATACGGAAGCCAGTAAAGCACTTGGCATGCTAAGATTAACACTTAAGTAGGTTTTTCAGAACAGGCTTTCATAAATGAATGAGTACCAAACAAGGAATTAGATATCCAAAGAGATGAGGGGGTTTTTGTTGTTCATATTTCTGTAGTGCCTAGTAGGTCAGTCCAGAATTAAGTATCCTGTGCATTTCATAAACGCATGGAAAGATGTACTCCAGATCAACACTACAGGACTTTGCTAGTACAGCAGTATCAGGTGTGCATGGGAGGGTTATTCTCTTTTGATTTTGCAACATTTTCTGTGACAGCAAAGGCCCTCAAGCAGGTGCAGTTTTGCCAGCATAATTTACCTTTCTCACTAACCCAATTAAAGCTACACAGGCAACAGCACTTTTTATTCGATATAAGGCTATATCTTCATTAGTAGGGCTTGTCAGTAGACCTGGTTAGAATTTCTGCATGGGAAAACATAGTCTAACAGCTGATCCTGCAGACACTTCCACATATTACATGAAATACTGTTGTAATAAGCGTGTCTATTACCTGTGAGCATAAGAATTTGTAGGCTTGAGCTCTAAAGAGTGACATTCAGTGCGCATGCAGATATATGTGCACTTTATTTTAATGTCGGTAACCACATCTGCCTGTCAATGGTATATAACAGATGTGGCCAAACTGCGGTTCGCAAGCCACATGCGGCTCTTTAAAGAAAAAATGCGGCTTCCGGAAGAGCACAGGAGAAGAGGGAGGGGAAGGGCAGCATGGCGGGAGCCAGGGGTGAGAAACTTGCAATGGTCGGAGACAGCAGAGAGGTGGCGGCATAGTGAGAGCCAGCAGTGGAGGAGCAGCCTTGTGAGAGCCCACAGGAAAAAGCAGCGTGGTCAGAGCTGGAGAGCCAGGGGAGGGGCAGCATTTTGAGACCCAGCAGGGAAAAGCAACAAGAGCCAGGTCCGGAGGAGCAGCATTGTGAGAGCTTGGAGGGAAAAAGCAGTGTGGAAAGAGCGGGGAGGGGAGGGGAAAGGAGGGGCAGCATGGTGAGAGCCAGCAGGAAAAAGCAGCAGCGTGGTAAGAGCCAGGAGGGGAGGGGCAGCATTGTGAGATCCAGCAGGGAAAGGCAGCCTCCTCAGTTACGTGCAAAGACATGTCAGATTCTACAGTTTACCCACACAATATTAATTCTTCCCTCCTTGTCTGTATGCATTATGATACAGTCTTTAATTACAACATCACAGGCTTCATTCGTTGTACAAACTGGATGCATACAGAGGCAAAATGAAAGTAGCACCAGCAAAAAAAAAAGTCTGACCTTCTGAGTGCATGATTTTTTTTAAATTCTTTTTTGATGCTGTTTTTGGGGTAAATATTTTTAAAACTGGCAATATAAATTGATCAAGAGCAAGTCTACAATGAACTATAGATAAGTGGTGATAATCTAGCAATATAAACAATTTAATTTACAATAGCTTTTCTCTTTTTTTAAAAATCACCTGGCAATTCCAGATATTGTAAGATAATGCAAAATTTTCTCTTGTATTTCTATTTTGAGAATTAAATAAGAATCATCAGAAATGACTGAAAATTGACACAAGTGTTACATCTGAAACCACTGACTACTGTCAAAAAGGTTATTAAAAAAAAACCCTCTATTTAAAGAATGTTACAAGTACTTATTATGGATCATGGTTCATTTTCAGCATGCAAAATGATTTAGACTTAGGACAGACCACCACTACTGAAAACTGGGTTTAGAAAAAAAAAATTCCTTAAATCCATTGAACAAATGTGCCTGACACATCAGTATGTCATCTGTTTGCAGAAGGAACTGCTAGTACATTTATTAGTTATATTAATTAAAATTTTCTTATCAAAGTCAATTACCAAGATAATTTACATTCACTGCAAAGTTCAATAGCAGCACTATACTTCCACTGATTAAATAGCATTCAACATGTATTAATTTTTCTTTGTTGTATACCAGTAGTCAAAATCCATTTATATTTCAGTGCAGTCTTCATGAATGACTCTATGGGTATCTGAGCCAATTAGACAAGAGTGTAATTGTTGTTATGCGCTGAGGATGGAAAATTGTGTTGTAAACTTTCTGGGGAAAAAAAATCTCACCAGTAAAGATTTTACTTTGTATTATAAAAACCAAATAATGATATTTAGAATTTATACAGGGCCTGACCCCAAACTGAATAAACTCAGCGGGACTTTTTCCATAATATCTTCTGTGCAGGGACTCCAAAGCATTTACTGAAACAGGCTCTGATCTTGCACTTTCTGTCCCCATAAATTCTCATTGATCTGTTGTGATTCTGAACAGTTGAAAAGGTGTCCCTGTGTGCATCTCTTCACAAGATTAAGAAGAGCGCAGTGTTTTCCCTTACTATTACTTTCATTTTAAAATTGTTTCTGATTGAGTCCTCAGACCTTTTGTCTTCACCATCCATGAGTATTTTAGTGAACAAGTTTACTGGCAGAAATGTTGGCAGGGAAACGGGGGCACAGTCGGGGCTGGGGTGGGGTGGGGGGTGGAAGTGCGGCATGGTTGGGGAGAGTAGAGAAGCAGCAGCGTGGTAAGAAAAGGCAGGGAAGTGGCAGCAGGGGTGGGAGAGGGAAGCATGACATGATCAGAGAAGCCATAGTATGTTTAGATTTTCTCATAGGCCCTATTGCAGTGTACTTGTTGTTAAAATAAAATCATGTTTTACAAGTCCTAAGCATGATGTGGAATACTAAGAAATGAAAATACAAAGGAGAAAAGTTTAAAACTGAATGTAGATTACTTTCAATTTTCAACACAACTTACTGCTGTGAAGCATCATATGCCCCAATGAAATTCAAAACATTGTGCAATACTTAGAGATCAGCATCTGAGAGAGCTTTTACCTACTGCATTGACAAGTTATTGCCCAGATTTTAAAAAAACTTGCCACAAGCCTATAGTGTTCTACATCTACCAACAGCTAAGTTTTTACTGTATAGCCCTAGTTTCATGGTAACCTTAAATAATTATTAGAATCTGATATTAGTAGGATCAATATTTGCCCTATTTTTACAATAAAATTAAGGTGCGCAATTAATTTTAAGCTTAGTAATTTTGGAGTAGGTAAAAATAAGTGGTTATGCACCTCAGTCCAGCTCTCGAAGGTTTAATAATCGACTTGTGCAGCTCTTGAGCTCCGTAAGTTTGGCCACCCCTGGTGTGTAACATACTGTGCATGTGTACACACTATTTGTGTGTATAATTTATATGCATATATTGTGTATATAGCATGTATGTGATACAGAGCTCTTAAGTCATTGATAAGGATAGGACACCTCTTCTGGTCAGCTATATGTATTCTGCTGGCAGACATGTTAAACACTTCATGGGAACTCTTTTTTTCAAAACCCATTTTACCTTAATATTGTGAGGTCAGCAGCACAAGAGTGAGAGTGTGTGAGTGGGTCTGGGGGTGCAAATTATGAAGCAATAACAATGATAGAAGTTGTAACTTAAAGGTGTGATATGGATTGGGGGTAGAGAGTGGGTGAGATACATGTGTTTAATCATGCAACCCAGAAAAGATTGAGAACCACTGCACTGCAACACACTTGGCATGTTGCAATCCTACAGAACACACCAAACCACCAATCCAGCCATCTTCCCACTAGAATGTGTCCTGACACAGTGGCTGAGAGCCACTGATACAATGGTTTAGTTTAAGGAATTGTTCTAATGGCCATTAAAGCCCGCGAAAATTTTCCCATTGATTTCAAGGACTGTTGGATCAAACCCAAATATTAAGTCATAGATTGTGTGTGTGTGTGTGTGTGTGTGTGTGTGTGTGTGTGTGTTTTGGGGCACATCTTTTCCTTGTAAATAAAGTATTAGGTGTTCTTGCTGCACTATATAAAATATATATAAAGTTTGCTTGATCAGACACTTTAACTCAGAATTCTTATTAGTATCAAAACCATATTCTCCTGTGGTAGAATACACTTACGATCTCTCTCTTCCCCGTGTTCTCCCACTTTAAAGTGCTGCAGAAATGGCTGATGAAGTCGAAATGGACAGTGAAAAAGCAGAGGATGAATCAGATGAGGACGTAGAGGTTACTGAGATGGAATCAGATACAAATCCTACAGAGATTTTGGGTGAAATAACACCTAAACTGTCTAAATCTCAGGAAAAAGAACTGCGAAAGATAAGAAGAACGGACTACAGTTGGATAGCTGCACTCTAGAAACATCAAGACATCTTACATTTTTGTATTTTTTTCCCTGTGAATTGAAATAGTATGTTGATGGACTAAATATTATTCTACTGAAAAACTCTTTCAAGCCTTTGTCATAAGTTGTGTTTTGTGTGGTGGTGTTTGTTTTTTGATTGTAAAAGGAAATATTTTGCAATTTTAATATATTTTGGTTAAGAAAGGAAGACCAGTCTTGGAACTAAAGCCCAAGACCTAAGTTCTGTCCACAGCTCTGTCTCAGGTGCACTGTGATCTTAATGAGGTTCTCTAACCTGAAAATGTAGGTGATCCCCTGGATCCAACCATGCATTACAAAGGGACAGGGTAGATTTTCCAGCCCAGGTTTCTGTGATTCCCAGCCACATTTAATAGATGCTACTGCTATTTATATTTTAGTGCTTGGTAGTAACCCAAGTTGATGATCAGGATGCTAGTGTGATAGGCACTGTACAGGCAAGTAGCATAGAAGACAATCCCAGCTCCACAAACAAGGACTCCTGTGGCAATTAAACTAAAATGTATTTATCGCATGAGCTTTTGTGTGAGAGAATCCCACTTCATCACTTTGAAGATGGGAGAAATTACAGGAAGGAAATGCAGGAAAGCATAAGTCATGGGGTCAGGTCACACTGTAAGCACAAATCAAGGCTGCTGTTAAGATTCAACACGGGAACAGCATATAGAGGAAGATGGTCAAATCACATGTGCAATAAGAAAAAAATATGAAGTCATCAAGCCCTGAAGCAATGCAATCAAATTAGCAAATTCAGTCTCGGCATCTTGGCAACATGCAGGGCACTGAATCACAGCTACAGCACACATGCAAAATCTGAGTTGCACACGATGTTTGTAGATGGACAAAACAGTGGGATGGGAGAAGGCAGTAACTAACAAACAGTTTAGTAGAAAACCAGAAGGCTCAGTCCACAGGCAAAATTCTTGGGAGGCCAGCAGTGCCCCAATCCCCCAGAAAATCACAGTTTACACTCATCCACTCCCCCATCACTTCCCTTTGCAATACAGGTGAATGCAGCTTCATGTTTCAGGGTGTCATACTGGAATGGCAGTGATCACTTCAATGGGTTTCTGTTCTATAAATGAAGTGCCTATTAATTGAAACATCTGCTAGGGTACCCTACTGTGCTCTGCTTTGGGCAAAAAGTGAAGTTGACAGCAGAATTTGAAACATGTGACCCACAAGCAGACTACATGGCTCACTGGTTTTTTCCAGATGCAGATGATTTGACAGAAGTCAGCTGGGTCACTGGGTAATTTAACTTTTTCAAACCATGCAAAATGCACATTTTAAATCTTTTCCAGTAAGAATACACTTTTGTGAGAAAGTGGGAGAACTGATGGTTGCCTTTAGTAACTTTTAAACTCTGGTATGACATAGTTTATGCTCTTAAAATGAGTTCTTGAGAGGCTCGCTAGAACCTAAAGATGGCTTATGTGCTCTTATCTGCTCAGAGAAACAAGATCTGTTAGGAAAAACAGGAGTCCTATGTGGTACCTTTAAGACAACAAATTTCTTCAGGCATCAGCTTTAGTGGGCTGCAACCTGCTTTATCAGATGCAGCCCACAAAAGTTTACTGTTTATACTTGTGGATAAGCCGATCCCTGGTTCTGGGCCCCAAAAACAGGAAAAAATGTGTGACCCTTGTATAAGCTGAGGTCCCTCTGGCCTCTAACCCCCACCACCACCCTGTGCTGCTGGCTTCCGTAGACTCCCAGACACCCTCCCAAGTCCCTGGGCCATGCCGCTGCTTCCCTTGCTGTCCCTGACACACTTCCTAACCCCTGAGCCATGACCACTTTCCTTGCTGTCTTCAACAACCTTTGTAACGTTCAGGCCATGCTACTGCTTTCTCTGTCGTCCTTGACTGCCTCCCAAACCCCTTGGGCCATACTGACTTTCCCTGCCATCCCTGACTCCCCAAACCTTTAGGAACTGCCACCACTTTTCCCACCAGACTGACCCTCCCCTCACCCTGAGACCCTGCCACCACTTTCCCTGCCGTCCCCAACCCCTTCCCTAACCCCAAAATCTGCTTACTTGACCACTTCAGCAGCTAGGCGGAGGCTGGGGCTCTCTCCCCTTGCTTCAAGCCATGCCTGGGCTGAGTACACAATATGGCTGCTCTGGCAGATAGACAGAGGCTGGGGCTCCCCCGCCCTGTCCCCCCCCCCCCCAGCATGCTCAGAGTGGAAGATTTAACTCCTGGACTGGGGCTGCTTTCTGCTCTATGACCCCACTTAGCCGAGTGTCATTTTTAAAGGGGATTCTCAGGCACAAAAGTCTCAGCTTATATGCAAGACATATTTACATGGTATGCCCAAAGAAATTTATTAAACTATGTCTACGCTACAGTGTTTTAATGGCAAAAGTTTTCCTGTTAGATATCCACCACTAGCAATGGGTAGAGTACAGGCACACAGACGTTCTTTTGTCATCAGAGCGGGTTCACACTAGGACCACTTCCAATGACAAAAGAGGCAGTGTGAGGACAGTGAGAGGTCAACTTCAGCTCCCTGCAGCTAGAACTGATGGGGAAAGTACAGGCTCCCTGCTCCCCTCCTCCCCCCACACATCCTTGCTGGGGACCCTAGCACTGCCAGGATCCGGGAGATCTGGCAGCACAACAAGCAACAGTGGGTTCCCAGTCTGGAAGCAGCCTGGTGCCTGAAGCAGGGGAAGGCAGCACCAGTGGCTCTCCAGTCTCTAGCAGCAGCGTGTTTGCACCCCTGAGGGACCCTGGAGCTCTGTTACCTGAAGCCATACTGCCACAGGGGAGCCATGGCTGCTGATCCACCTGAAGCTGATGGGGACTGGGAGCCCTAGCAGTTGCCTCCGCTCCCCTGCGGCAGGAGGGGCAGTTGCTGGGGATCACTGGTGGGGGGCAGGGGGCAGGGTTGAACTTAATGGGGACCCTCTTCCAGGCAGCCAACCCCCCTTGTCAAGAGATTGGTAAGTACCATTACTTATCAGCTGACAAGTACGACAGCTCTGGAAGACCAGAACGGCCTTGATTGGCATTGTGGAACATTTCTGGAGGCAACTTAATATGGAATAAAAATGAGTCAGTGTTCACACACACTATTGCACAACAGCTGTTTCACAATACGTGCTATGACTTGCACTGGTGGTATTGCTGTGTCAGAAGAGGGCCATTTTAACACAACAAAGAGCATCCAGGGGAGTACGCTGGGCTTGTTTTGTTGCAATACAATGACTTCTGCCGCAAAAACTCACTAGTGTGTATAAGGCCTTAGCCTTTAAGGTGCCATGGGATTTTCATTGTTTTTGCTACAGACTGACATTACTGCACCTTTGAAACTCTTATGGACTGTTTTTTTATTAGACCAACTTCCATTCTTGAAGAAGAGTTCTGTGATCCTGAAAGCTAGTGTCACTAGGAGAAGTTAGTCCCATAATATATATCACCCAATATGTCTACCATGTCTCCCTAGTATTCTGGGAACAAGAAAACCACACCATGTCCTTTTGTATTCTGGGGCAAAATTGCTAACTGTTGCTTTGTCTAATTGAGTCCTGCTTTTTTAGTAGCTTTAATTTAAAAAAAAAAAAAAAAACCCTGAAGCAGTCTTATCTACATTAATAAAGCTCCCTGTACTCTTATTTGTTCATAACAGAACTAATAAAGATACTACAGAACAGTAGCTAAGCTGAAGTTAAGAGCAAGTATCAGACAATACAACTAGATAAGAACCAAATTTCTTAATTGGGGCAAAGAATGATAAAATATTGTAACAGTTAATTGTACAGGCAAAGCTCTTTAATCACCTACGTAACAGTCATTTTGTTATTCAGCCCCAATTTCCACAATGAGAGCTGCCTTCTCCTCCCCCCCCCCATAAACATTAACTTAATCATTTCCAGGTAGGATGTAGGCAGGTTCTTGGAAAAGCTTTCTTTTTTTGAACTCCAAACATGGGGTCTCCAGAACCATTTAATTGGGAGTACCACTTTCACCATTTCACTATAACAAAACTGTTCTTGTTTTACAGTGAATATTGTTGACTTTTGAATTTTTTAGTAATTTATCCATCACTCAGCTCTGTTAATTAGACCCAAACAGTTCAAAGGTTTCAAAATCACCCTGAACACTCTAAGATTATCTAGAATATGGTGCTTAAGTATTTTTCTCAGCATAAACTAGCAATGACATGACTTCACATTGTGAAATCACCAGTGAGAAAAAAATTGCTCAACATTTTTTTACTGTTTTTCCTACTATATAGAAAGATCAACAGTGTAGTGGCTAGCACCTCTGCTTAACATGCAGAAGGTCCTGGGTTCAATTCCCAGGGGGTTGGACTTGATGATCTCATGAGGTCCTTTCCAGCCCTATGGATTGATTGATCAAGGAAAAATCTATGTGGAGCTCTAATAGGATCCCAGAAATATTCAGAGCCTCACACAGGGTGGTAACAGGCACCATCTGAACATTTCCCAGGCAGACTGAACCAACATGTGGGAGTCTTCTTCCTTTCTGCAATAGACTTAGCCATCAGTGTGTTAGAATAAAAGAGAATACAACACTTTTGCATGGCTTTTTTAGGGTATCATTTCTTCTGCTCTAGCGTTACTAATAGCTGTTCTTGTATATTAATGTTTGTACATACAATAAGGAAAAATGTACTATGCACTGTAATGCTACAGAAGGAGTACAGCTAAATACGAGCACTTCATGCTATTATTCTGCCTGAGAAACTGACAGAGATTGGCCAGAAGTTAGAGAACAACTGTTAGGAAAGGTACTATGGTCTGTCTTCTTTAATTGTGCATCAAACTCATTCAATGTGTGTTTTAGGTTTTTTTCAGTAAATAGGTTGACACCAGCAGAACGGAAATGTTATCAATGTTTAACAGTTCTGTAACTAAAACAGCATGGGATGGTATGTAGTTAAAGTATTTGCTGAATGACTTTTACGGGGAGCAGGGGACTGGTCTAAGGAACCCTGGCTTCTTTCTTTCTAACGCATATTCAGGACCCCCACATGGTGGGGGGGGGGAGGGCACACTTTACCATGATCCTCATGGATGCAGCCCAGGCCCCATTTCCATCTAAGTGGAGGACCCATATTACAAGTTTGTACTGGGCTCAGTAAAATTATGCTTAGGCCTGAGGCATATCCTGAGGGTATATTTAGCACTTCCCTCTTAAGTGTTGCAACCCCATGGTCCAACTGCCTGGCTCCTGTTACCAGTTCTTAGCACTGAACCTCCCCTAAAGTTTAAACACACCATCTCCCAGAACGCCAGTCACATAGGTGTTTTGGTTACATAGGTTTAGTCTTGGAAGACACATGATAGCTATAACAGATACAAACTTTGTACGGGATTCTAAAAAACCATTGCTCCTTATGCAACTATGAGAAATACACAGATCTATATAATAATAAACCCTCTATGTACAAAAATAATAAAACCTTGCCTCAGTTTCTTCACCAGCCCCAATCATTCTCTAGGCTAGGGGAAAAGGCCTCCAGGGGACAACTGCCTGGCTCCTCTTACCTGTACTTACCACTGAACATCCCCTAAAATTTAAACACTACTAAAGTTTGTTAGGTCCAACAAGGGGGAGGGGGGGTTAAGCACTAGCTTTTATACACTATTTTTATTAAGGGAAAAGATAACATGCACATTTGGTTGTTTTTCACACCTATATGACATTTTTTTGAACCAGTTTTATCTTGTTATGTTACAAAGCATACAAGTCATGCTTGCCATTTGGTAAAAGTAAGGCACCACCTTAACTAAAATTTATGGTACCAGCTTGGCTCAAGATAAACTTTTGGTCAGGGCCAATTAATGGCAACACCACCTACTAACAGCTCCTTGTGTAACGAATTCTTCCGTTGGGCCTTCACCATTTATCACTGAACTTCCCTTAAAGGTTGAACACCATAACCGCTATTATTAAGGAGTGGTGACTACATTATTATAATCTTTTTTTTTCAATCTTTCCCTTTAAGTGTTTTCATTGTTTTTAATGGGAAAACATAATAAAAACATCATGTAAGAAAGGAACATAGAAAAAGCCAGAATTTATATTTCAGAATGTTTTCTCTAACATTTAGAAATTTATATTGTTGCATTGTGTGCTGTATATATCTGACTGCTAATCATTTGGCTATTTTGCACTGGGCATCCTTTCATGTATCTCAGTCTGACAACACACAAATACGTGTTTTGCCTTTTAAAACATGATAATATTTAAAATGATAATCAACAATACATAAAAGAGGGAACAACTTGAAATGTGGGATTTCCTTTCCAAATGTGTGTTTTCTATAACTTTAGGTGAAGGTTTTGAAAAATAGGTACCTAAAGTGAAGCTACTAAATCTGCAGTTAGATTGTTCAATAAGTGGCTTAATTTTTAAAAGTGTTCACCAACTCTGTGACAGAAATTTCAGTTACAAAAGTCCTTCTTACGATCTTGTGGGCTTGTCTATGGCTATGTTCACACGTAAACTATTATTTTGAAATAAAGTCCTTATTTCAAACTAAGTTAATTCAAATTAAAAAAATGTTAATTCAAATTAAGAGAAAGCCTGCTATTGAAACGGCTGTTATTTCGAAAAGGTTACTTTGAAATAAAGGTGTTTGGACATGTTGTTTTGAAACAGTCATTTCGAAACAATGGTGTTGTTTCGAAACAACATGTCCGAACGCCGTTGTTTCAAAACAGCCATTTCAAAACAATAGCTATTTTCGATTTCAAGCGAGGTTTTACTGTTTCGAAATAATGGCCGTTATTTTGAAACAATGGGTCCCGTTGTTTCGAAATAACAGAACGTCGTGTGGACATCAGAAATTTTATTTCGAAACAACGGCTCTTGTTTCAAAATAAAACTCTCGTCTGAACACAGCCTATGTGTGTGTGAAATATTAGCCCAGTTATGGCAGATATGTCATCTGTGAGTGTTTTCAAACTTCAGTACAGGCTGTGTAGACATGCATTACCCTCTGCACACACACATTGTTTCAGCCACTGAAATGTAGCCACTGCTTGGATGAATACACAGTGGTTCTTCAGCTGCCTTCAGCAGCATTGCACAACAGAAGAAACAAGGTGATGTAGAGTTTTGTGCCCAATCAATATTGTAGAGGAGGTTTAGGTAGACAGATTGTAATTATGTAAATTAGAATTAGGGCAAGGTATGAGAGTTACTTATTTCCTGTTCTTACAAAAGGCATTGAAGACACATTTCTGCTTAGCTCATGGCTTTAACCAGTTTATTAAGAGAGAAGAAAGAAAGTAGCCTTCCCACAGTAACTGAGCATTTATGCATTATCTGGTTAAGGGATAGCATAGATGAAGTTTGCATTTCTGTTAATAGATCCAGTGTGAAATCCTGGCCCCATAAAAGTCAATAAAAAAGCTCTCATTTAATGTCAATAGTGTAAGGTATCACATTCCCACTCTAACCACAAATGGTTAATTTTCTATTTTTTGTCTTAATGTGTACCACATTCTAAAAACAAATGTGAAAAGATTTCACTGTCTAATATAGTTGGCTTGGTGAAATTAGTTATTGTATAAATTGGTTGCCCTACGATTGTTTTTCTTAAATGTTTTTGGTCATTCACTAAATTTAATCCTTTTGTTATATACTGCATAGCAAGGAGTGGCCCTATTGCTCCGGGAATGGGTGCATTACCAATCTCTCTATTCCACTGCAAACAGTAATGGAACTGTTTTAAAAGACTTTTACATGAACAAGAGAAAATAATATCTTTAATGTAAAAAATCAGGATTCCCCTTACTATGTAGCAATGTAAAATATATTGGATCTAATACAGCAGTTGCTAATTCCTCACTACCAAAGGGCTAAATAGTTAAAAATAAGTCTCAGCTAACGCACTGAAAAATATTAATAGAAAATACTTCCTGTCTAAATGATACATAAGTTAGCTCCTTGTGTCACAGTGTCAATCAAGTGGTTAATGGGGTGGGTGAACCTTTTGACCATTTCTTATATTTTGAAATAAAATCCATCCAAGAATTAAGTATTTAAAAAAAATATTGCCAGTTGAGCCATGACCTTCTTTTTCTGTTGACCTTTTACATATTGTGTACTGCCAGGATTTAGACTTATCTAGCAGAAACAGACATTTCAGCCATAAACATGTCTAATTTCTGGGGGAGAGGAAGAATAAGCCTGGGAAGAAGAGACGAAGCTGGCCAGAAAGATAAGTAAATAAAAAAGTTATTTTTATGGCTGTCTCAAGTTTCGCTCAGCTATTCCTTTGTTTCGAAAGAGCACTAAATGTTTAACTAATAACTTTAGGTCAATGGACTAGTGATTTCTAACATACACAGCATCTTAAATTGCAGTGCAAACAAATAAATTAAGATTTGTTTGATTATATATTCCTGGTTGCATACATGAGACTGCAGATTTGGATCATGAATTTTAAAAGCTCTAGAGACCACAAGAGTTTTAATTTCTCCCCAAAACTGAACAAGAAGTGACACAATCTGTAATTTAGCTTCTCTCACCACTTAACTAGCTTTTTAATAAAGGAATGAGTAACATAACACCATAGAAACAAAATATAATAAACTGCTCTTAGCCAAGTAATTTTCACATTTTCAAACTGACATGTTTGTAAAGCTGGTCATTTAAAAGTTCTTGAAATAAGGTGCTGTTTAGGTTTGATATGAGTTACAGGTTTTTATAAAATGCCATTTCCGATTTTCTTGAATAGCTAAGATTTTAGAGGGGCCCATTCTCTCTTTATGTGCTTAGCTCTCATTTGGACAAGACGTGCAAAGTTCTAAACTCCTTAAGGGTTTCTTTCTAGCCCTCAGTGTTTTTTTAAGGTTTGTTTTCTTAATGAGACAATGAAGCTATAGGGGATTTGTTGGACAGATATGACTTTTATTCACGACTAAATATTTAACCATTTTTTCCCATTCATTGCTTTTATTGGCTTTTTCTTTTCCACTTCACAAATTTGCTAATTTCTGTTTTTGTCACCAAGAAATTTGTGCACGTGTTTTCTCTTTACATTTGTGCACAAAGTCATTAGAATCTGCTGCTAGAAACTACATTAAAACTGAAAGGGCTCAAAGGACTGATGTCAGCAGTACAACAGCCAAGTACTTCCTGTTTATTCTCAGTACATGACTTCCTTAGCAGATCTGGGCAATACTTTTCACTCTCTGAAAATTAAAGCTGTGTTCTATGTGTTTGCTATGTCAAAGCCAGAAATAAAGATTTTGAAACTGGAATTCAGGTGATAGTTTTAACAGTTCATCAAACAGTCAAAATATAGCTTGCTTCTGCCCTGTTTATGGTGGCTATCAGGAGTTGTTGACCACAAAGTGCAACTGATAAAGTAAGAAAACTTGGTTTCATTACTTAGCTTTTCAGAGCTGAGCAAGAAGACATGCACAGTAAGAAGAAACTGAAGGAAACAAGAACTCATTTTCAAAATAATAGTTTTTCTGACAGTAGTGCTAATATGAATGCTTTGTTGTAGAGAACAATTCTGGATTGAGTGGGAGAGGGACTAGATGCCCTATCAGATTTTTTCCATACTAACATGGAAATCTCTCCCCATCATTCTGGTAGAGGCTGGTCTATCTAGGCCCCAGACTCAAATAAGTGCATTTATTAGGGACAGCAGGGGCTATTTCTTGATGCCCATGCCTGCTGAGTTAAAATAGCTGCTGACAGCCACTTCCACTGAGATTTCCTGTGGTGAACGGAGTATCTGTCCTATGGGCTGTTCCCTCCCTAGCGCCATCCTAGCAGGACTGAGGGAGTGAACCAGTCAGTGAAGAGGGAATTGCAGGCCTCCTGACCCAACAGAAAATTAAAGGTAAATGGGCTTTGTGAAGGGAAAGAATCCAGATTTAGCCTAAATCTTATCCAAAATTTGAGTATGGATTTCTCAGCTTGTCAAGGATCAAATGCAGGCTGCAGCATACGACACACACCAAGAATGAGGATTGAAAATAATGATTCCCACTGGAAATTTAAAATGCTGCACAAATTATTTCTTTCTTGTAAAGAACACTTTGTGGAATTGAATGCCAGTAGCTTTGGTAGTAGGATGAGAAATGTTTGAGTGAACCTGTTCCCATAACTTACACTCACCTGCATTTATTTTCCTCCCATTCTGTAAGTTCCCCCATCTTCAAAGCATCTGATGAAGTGGGATTTTCTCCCACAAAAGCTCATATGATAAATAAATTTGTTAGTCTTTGAGTGCCACAAGACTCTTTGCTTATTTTGCTGAACCAGCCTAACATGGCTACCCCTTTGAAATGTCAGAGGAATGTTTGTGTGAGTTTCAGAGGTGCTGCCTTTCCAATTAAAATTCAAAGGAAGAGAAGTTTCACCTGGTTTTGGATTTCAAACTATAAATTTTTTCACAGTTCTAGTTTAAAATTAAATGTCAGCAGCAGCTTAATTCTGTTTGGGAGTTAAAGAATCCACATAAGGAATGGGTTGGTTCTTCTCCTGCAGTGTATGGTATGCCAGGGTTGGAGCCAAAATAAACTGCTGTGATCAAAATCGCCAAAATAAAAAAATATCCCAATGTTTGATGCTTTCCTTTTTCTTGCTATTTTCCATTTCAAATAACAGAGATTGAAAACTGCTCTGTTTTCCTCCAAGTCACTTCAAAATAATATAGTGCAGAGGGATATACACTTGTAAAATCTACAGGCAAACACAAGAGACACACACAAAATGTTGGTACCAAAAATGCTTTTTAAGAATGGATTTGGCCACATTAAAAGAGCTCTTTCTTACTCAGCACTGTTGAAAAAGAAGGATGGGGTTGGGTAACCATCCAATGTGCTGTGAATGGAAACTTTATGCAGCATTTCTGTCCTTGTTTCCTACAGGGTGTTATTCCTGGACTTTTGAGCCTGTTAGCAGTCTTGGATCTCAAGCTTGCTGGGCTACATGTCTATACCAGGGCCGCCGATCATTCTTTTCTTACATGGAATCTACTAGGCAGCCTGCAAAGTGAAGGGGAAAAAAGTCCATGTGGCTTTCAGAATATAATCAGCTAGTGCAGATGTAGCCAGTAAACCACCCAGATTAAATCACAGGTCTTCGAAATGACATAAAGCTGATGCCCAGTAAATCACTCGGATGTAAATTTCAGGATTGTTTGGGCTCTGAATAATGCGTTGTCACTAAATGATTTATTACTGACTTGGAAAGAGCAGAAAATCTTCTCTACTATTTGTGTTTCTTAGGCCCACCTATAACTGCATTGTGAAGCATCAAATAACAAAACTTTGTAACAGCAAAACATATATGAATCCAAAGTAAAATAAAACCATGAGAACTCATTTATTGTGCAAAGACAGAGCTTATTTGTAAGTACCACTGCTTCCTCTACTGGATCAGAAAATGGATGCAAACAATTTTCCCTCTAATTTTTCATAGGCTGTGTGCATAAAAAATTTCTTTGTGTGCACTAGTATTAGCACTGTTGAATTTTTTTTTTTTTGCATGCTTTATTTTGTTGTGTGCACAGATTTCATACCTGTGTGCACAGCTTAGACGGAACAATGGAGGCAAGGTCATTTGAGGAAGGTTTGAAAACTAGTGGCTCTTACAATAAGAAGGAGCTGGCTCCTCTGAGACTGACGGGGAGGGACTGCCACTCAATCCGCTGGAGAGTAGAGCCAAGGAAGCCAGACCCACTACACCAGGGGCAGAGGAGGTGGAGCTGGAACAGGAAGTATAAAGATCGGCAGTAGAGATCAGGTAAGATTTTGCTACTGGAGACAGGTGCTGCTTTGAAGACTCACCTGACCTGCCTGAGCAGCTGAAGAACCACGAAAGTGAGGGCTTGTTTGGTCAGCTGCTAGCAATGTACCCTGAGGAGGCAGACGATGTATGGAGGTAATAGCTCAGAGGTAGTCAGCTAAGGTCTGGCTGGACTTGCACTTGAGCATCTGTCAGTGAGTTTTGGCTGAAGCCCTACTGACTCAGTGGCAGAATAGGGCCATAGGTTGGGACATGTTGTTAGGAGGGTCTGTGACCCCTCCCCTTGCTGGGATGGTAGCATGGGCAGCTTGTGAGCTGTCTGTTAGCGATGAATAGCCTGTGGCCCGGCCTCTTCTACTGAAGCTCCCCCCCCTTATGCCCTCTGTCCCATCAGAGCCCCCTTCCCAGGTGACCTGAGTACCAACCAAGCCAGGTGGGTGACCTGAGTCCTCCTGGAGCCTGTGCCCCAACCCACCCTGGCCCCAGACTAGTGTCCTGTGCCAGACCACAAACCCTGAGTGCCAGCCTGGCCTGCTCCAGAAACACTGTGGGCCAATCCAGCCCCTTCTGAAGCATGTCAGTAGGGTGGGACTGATCTGCTCCCACCTACTTCTGTGATGAGGCTAAAACTGCTGCCACCAGGGCCGGCTCTACTATGAGGCAAGAGACAGACATGGCTTCAGGTGACAGTTCTTAGGGGCGCCTAGCCCCCCTGAAGATCAGGCTGGCTCCCGCCTCTTCAACTGTTTCCTAGCAGCTCAGGCACAGTTAGTCAACCTGCAGCTTAAGTCATGTAGGCAGAGTGCACCGATGCTGGAGATTGATGCACTTTGGAAAACTGTTTTCAACCTCCGTGAATGAGATGAGGAGGCGCCCAATCAAAATTTGGCTTGGGGTACCACAAACCCTTGAGCCGGCTCTGGCTGCCACCATTTGCCAAGCCTATGCAATAGAACAGAAGAGGGAGGAGTATGGACAGAGCCAACCTGGCTCTCAAGGAAAGCTAATCCTTCACTGGCCTTGTGTACCCAGCACCCATGGATGGGAATCTCTCCTCAGCCTGTAAAGCCTTGTTGGGCTGTAGAGTGCTTCCCTGCCCCACTCCACTGGAAGGCCCAGGCAACAGACAGCCAATCCCCTGCTAAAACTTGCCCACAAAGGTGTGGCTATGAGGTGGTGTAGCCTCTCTGAGCCTGCCAGGGAGGGACAGCCCACTTCCTCTGTGCCCTCTTGTGTGCAATAAGTTTAAGGCCCTGAAGCAAAAGGTATTTTTGAGACCAACTACAGCTGTAGCTTTTGCAAAACTGTAGGACTGTCAGGAGGAGAAATATTTGAATGTAGTGACCAGAGAAATGGCTTGATAAGGACCTGAAAGTGATTGTTAAAGGAATGGATTGGGGCTGTAGAAGAGTTTCATAGCACGTTTGACTGGTGTGGTACAGGGTAAATTCCCCTCTTCCTGTATAGCAAGCTTTCACCTTCATTTGAGGGGGATGAGAGGGCAAAGTTTCAGCTGAGGGATCTGAATGGAAAAAGGGGGCCTGGCATAAGCTCCTGGTCAGATAATGAAATTATCATAGTGTTATCTTCAGCATATGCTTTTACCTGCCAGATAGTCCCCAGCATCTAATAATAAAGTTGCAGCCAGGTTAAACTATGTCCAGGATCTCCTGTCCTTCTTTTGGTGTAGCTAGAGAACAGAGGTTTGCAGTTTTTAAGTAAATCTTCCAATAACCAATATCAGGCCTAAAATTCTTTAGCCTGTAATCATAGGAATGACAGGTGATTAAACACAAGCAAATTAAAACACTTTTGAGAGAAGTAAAATGATTCTAGTAAAATACAGGTAGTATCTGAGAAGCATTATTTAATTTTTTTCCTCATAATTATGTGACCAAAATTTAGAAGTGATATAACCTCTGTATTAGTAAATATTCATGGTAAACAGGAATAGTAAGACTTCAGGTTTGGTACACCCCCCCACCCCCAGCTTGTTTGTGATTTTCCTAGTTACATATGTTTGTTGTTGAAAAAATAAAATGGCACCGGCTACCCCCTACTGGGAGGATTTTGGTAGGAAGGGAACAACAGGGAAACTGGTACTCACAGGTGAATTTTCTTAATACTTCATTAAAATAATTGTTTTTTAACTGATACTTTCTCTTAACTTAGTAACATTGTGAGCTGTAAAGACATACAGAAGACCTGGAGAATTTAGCAGTGGTGAAACCAAAAGGATTCTATAGAAATTTTTAAAACTTTTAGAAATAAATCTTCTCATAAGTTTCTTTTCTAATGTTGACAAATAAAGAATTCTATAGCAAGGATATAATTTTCTTATTCTATAGGATGACTTAAAGCTATATAAAAAGATAACATTTTTGTTAAATTCAGTAGGATTTAAATAATTAGTTTAAATGCATCTTTCTATGGTATGGGTTCTATTTTTAATTTTTCCTTAGTCTAGTTAAAACTGAACTTTACTACAAACATGTTAGTATATATCACAGTGAACAGAAAATAATTACTTTGTGAACCAACCCATTCTGCCACTGTTTTCTATTAGTTTGGTTAAACCTCAATTTCTAGCTGCTAATATAAACTATCAAAGGAATTAGAAGCCTGATGCAGGGACAGGTTATAAATGTATACTAGAAAATTTAACTCTGTACCCCCTTTTGGTCTGGATAAATTTGAAAGGAGTAGCAAACCTGGGCCATTGTCCAAATTTCTATCAGATGGAGAGACTGGCTCGAGCCAACAAAGTACCTTCACCTTCCCACATCAGAGCTTCTCTGTGTGACCTTTGTGTGTGTGGTTCTGGTTCCACAGTGTTCCAGGTACGGCTTTTAGTTGGGAGTGCTTGAAAAGGGACTAGAAGTAAGACACATCCACTCCTTTGCCTTATAACCTCCCAATCTACAAGCAGTTGTTAGTGGCCTGCAACTTCCTCATCTTGCATGCAGCAGAAGTTCCATTGCATGTAAAGCCTTCCACATCCACAAGGGGCTGATGAGGCAGAAACTGGCCTTTAAACAGACCTAGTAAATGAAAAGTAAGTTGGCTCTAGTATTATCACATCAAAAGTAAGCCAGTTACAAACTGGAACCAGGTAACAAAGCAAAAAGGTTTATACATAGTGTTTACAAAGAAAATATTTTTTATGTATAGTTATAGGCCATGAAGATGTTGTGTCTTTATCCCATGTGATTAACCATCAGTGTTTAAAAGGGTATTTCATGGAACTACTAGAACATGAGTCTTTTCAACCTACCTTGTACAACACACACTCAAACTGTAGCAAACAAACCTCCATCGGCAGCAGTATAGACAAGATGCCTTTACAAAGCTTGTCTGTTTCTGAAGCTAAATTAAGCAGATTACTTAGTCCTCTGAAGTCACAAAGCAACAAGTTGCCTAAGTGACAACTGAAGAGGGACACAAGATTGTCAAATATTTCGAGGCTGGCAATATTTATTAGTTTGATCTATAGCAAACCACCTGATCCATATCCAGAGGGGGAGCCATATTAGTCTGTGTACAGCAAAAACAAGGAGAGACCTGTAACACTTCATAGACTAAGAAAGCTATTAGTCTATAAGGTGCCAAAGGACTCTTGTTGTTTCATCTGATATGTGTAACCTTTCCTAAAATAAACAAGAACTCTAGTGGCACTTTTAAAGACTAACAAATTTATTTATCTCATGAGTTTTCATGGGAGAAAATCCCACTTCATCTGACACTTACAGATGAATCCACCCATTCATCTGTAAGTGTCTGAAACGGGATAAATACATTTGTGCGTATTTAAAAGTGCCACTAGACTCCTTGTTTTGTTTTGCTAAACTAGACTGACACAGCTACCCCTTTTGAACTTTTCCTAAAATAATATTTGAGTGCCCAGGGAGGAAAATATGTATTTAGTGCAGTATACTTACATGGGTAGGGTAATGGGATTTAAAACAAGAAACAGAAAATTTAACTTGATAGCAAGATGTACTAGGCTATTGAAAATTGGTTGCTGTTTCCCTGAGAACTTCTAAGACTAGACTGAGTAAAACCTGCACATGTACTATGAAGTTCCATACCACACAGGCAGTGAGATCGATACGATAATGTAAATAGGTCATTTTCAACTATAGTTTCTATGAATCTAATAAGTAAAATGAAGGCATGGCTATATTTTTATTAACCATTTTTATTGTATATGCACTTGAAGTAAATGACAAGTCCAAAAAAACCCATTTGTAATAGGAATGTAGGTGCAATATGAAAGTTCTTGGGGAGAAAATACAGCCTATTAGTGATATTACTGTCTCAGGATTATGTGACATGATTGACGTTATGTGTTACCTAATGCTCTCACAGGATTATATCTGACACGAAATGATATTTTAAAAAACCCACAAGTAAATGCAGTAGATACTAGCAAACTTTTCAAAGAAAAATATTCTAATTATTTAACAAATGTGTCAAATATGAACAATCACCATTAAGCCAATCTGAAAAATCAAATGGTATATTCTGCAGTACAAAGCAAGTACTTCTTACTATCTCCTTCCATTATGGCTCATTCTGTGGTATTAGACTAGTCGGTCTGGGGAGGTCTAATATCACTAAATAAGGAGATGTTACTGAATTTCTGGCTTGTCAAGCTGTGTCAATAGTATACACTGAATAGTCTCATATTTTAAATAGGAGAAAAACATGACTGGGGACAGTCAACATTTTAAGTCAGACTTTTGTTAAGCATCGTGCTACAGTAAAATTACAGGGAGATTATTTTTACCTAAACTTCCATACACACATTCTCATTACATCCAAAACATGTAAAGTAAATCATAGAAGGAATTCAGAAATAATGAGTGTAGATTTTTATAATATTATGTCCTAGATCATTTTTAAGAAGTATTTCAGTCCATTGTATTAACAACAGAGAATTTTCCTTAACTATTAATTGGCTATAACTTGAGCAATCCAGATTCATAGCCTGTGCCAAAGAAATGGAATCAGTAGGTGCCATATACATTTGATTGTGCAGAAATCTGAGACCACCAATAATACAGTAAGTACTAGTAACCTGGTTTGTGTGTTAGTTCACAACATTTGTTATTAATGCTGTATTTCTGAAACATGGCTCCACCAGCTGGTCACTACTAAGGGGTCAGATTTTTGGAAGAGCTTACTCAGCAACCGTTTAGGAAACAAAATAAATGTTCTCAGAGTTAAGCACTCAGCATGCAAAATAAATATATAGAGAATGTCTGTCTGATCTGTCTTCAGGACAGATAGATTCCATGGACTAAGAGTTGCAGCATGATCCACAATTACTGACCATTACCTAAATATCTGAGTTCACAGACACCATAACCTCAATGAGGGTGCAAGTCCAGAAGCTGAGGGATTACTTTGCAGTTTTTTTGTTCCTTAAATGTGATTTTAGGTTGCATTTTATGTTTTGCTAGGAAAGCTATTTTGTGAAAACCACACCAGAAGAACCTAAGGAACTTCTGCTCTTAGCCTGTGACCATATCATGGAACTCATATGACTGAAATTTCCCTTTTCCTCATGTTCTCATAATCAATGTCCGATCATTAAACTGGTCACAAGGACAAATGTTTTCCCCAGTTGTTGATTGTAGAACATGCACAGAGGAAAGAGTTGACAGACCAAATACACAGCAGCTGGGATAAGTTACATGATGGAATCTGGAATGCTTAGCAATCTTCATAGTCTTCCCAGTGAATGCTCATTCTTACCAACAACAAAACCAGAACAGACACTGAGTAATAAACTGCCTTGGTTTTAGGTAATGCATTCATTTCTAATTTTTTAAAATATTTTTCAACTTTTCTATGCTTTTGTGCTATCTTTTTATGGGGGAAAAAAACCTAAAAACCCTCCTGGTAAGTAAGGAGTGAGCCAACCAGGTAATTCTTAAGATAAGATAAAACAGATAAGATAAAATGTGAGGAGTGTAGCTGCTGCTATAATCTTGGTAATGTGTCTGGAATATACTCCCCTCCCCTTCCTTTCCCCTTCTCCCCTCCACCCCCCCCCCCCAAAAAACCCCACAAAAACAAAAAAACCTCTCACTGCTGCAGAAAGATCCCAAACTGGCAAAAATACAAAGAATCATTAGCTATTTTCATCCCATAAAGCAGCTCCTGGAATTGAAACATCATGTCCTGTCACTAACTTGATTTCATTTAGCAGAAGCATTTCTAGGTAATCTCAAAGTGAGCTTTCAGATAGCTTTTACTTTACACTCAGCACTCAAGGGGGAAGAAAAGGAAAGGATAAACCAATTTAAATCTCTCAGGCTGAGACAGCATGGAATGTGTGTCTCAGTAAGATACTGTCTTGAATTTCCCTACACTCATTGACAAATGTTATACAATATTAGATTTGTTGACTTGGACAGAAGGACTTTGATGGGGAAAATATGATGTATTCCTTTAAAAGTGGGTCCATGGGAATTTGAATTTGTTGTGGATTGCATTTACAAAAGAGCATTCAGAGATCAGTGACATGGACAACTCTATTCTGGGTATTTCAGAGCAGAGAAAGGATTAATATAATTAAACTTAAGCCCAGGAATCTTCAGCAGTAGCATAGCCAGGAATAGGATTTCCTCCCCACCCCCAATTTAGCTGGTTTAGCAGCAAAACTTCTTTCCATTTCAAAGCTTATTTCAGACAAGTAGGAATGAAAACGTGACTTCTGCAACCCAATAAATCACAGCCATCTTGATGGAACAGACTAACAAGTAAAATCCAGAGCTGCAACGTGCAAGTTTAACCCCTCAATCCCCTTATTCTCAATTAGGTTTGTGGATTTTTTCTTTAGGAGATGGAGGCTACTTCTATTGACCTCCCTTTTTGCTTACTCAGGGTTTACATTGCACCGGTTTAGAGTCCCTCACTTACAGGTAGATTGAGTGAGTATACACAACTACAGGAGAATCTGATTTACAGGGAGTATACTAACATAAGAGCAGGTTACTGACATTCACCCTGAGTTTAGCTCTCCAACTTCAAGGAAATCTAAACAAATAAGTCTAAAAGGAATCTAAGTAATGTAACAGAGGATAGTTGAAGAAAGGATAATATACACCAGTTTAGACTCCCTAGCCTTTCTTCATTTCTTTCTAGATTCACCATTAAAATTGGTCCACTCCGTCAAAAAAAAAAACCAAAAAAAACCCACACCAAAGCAACCAATGGCCTATAAAGGTTACACATGGATGGTTCCAGTATTTTTCACCAAGATCCATTAATCTTTAATAACTCTGTGTTGCAATAGTTTATAGACAAGACAGATTGTTGACCTGTTGCATCCTTCCTAGGCATCTATGTGAGAAGGAAACAATTTGAATCAATAACTTACTATTCTTAAGAATTAACACTCAGTACTGAAGATAAACGCATTGATTTTCAATATAGCAGAACTATTTATTTTTAGTAGACTGCTTGGAGCATCCTTTGGCTATGATGTTCTTAATAGCAGGCCCATGCAGAATGTCAAGAGAGAGAGATCTTGTCTTAAATGATGTTTAGTGACTTTTGTTATTGCACCTGTTCAGGAGTTTCCTCCTCTCAAAACAAGCTGTCCAGATTTTCCAAGCATTTTAATGAAGAACAAGAATATATATTTGAAATAGCTTGCAATATGTACTTCAATATTAAAGTAAGTAGCTATACATTTTCTTGGCTATTGTGATGAGTAGGAGCTAGGGTCTTCCCATGGGGGTGCACTTGTAGAATTAGCAGGTCACCTAGTGCACCCCTTCCCTTCTTCTAACCTCTCTGTATAGAGCAATTGCCTCCTAGGCCTTAGGTCCAGCTGTGGAGCTTTGCTCCCTAGGGTATTGAGCCCTCTTGAGGTCAGGGGAGGGGGACCTAGTCCTGCTTAACTTTCTGTGCTCCAGCTATATCCCAAACACACCAGGTTGGCAGTTTCTGGGCCCCTTTTTATAAGGCCTCGTTGGGCACCCTAATTTGCTCAGGTGTCACAATCAATTCCTGGCCCAGGTGTTGTCAATTAGCCTTTTCTGCCCTGCCTAGCTAAGATGCTGCAGACTACCCCAACTTCTAAGTCTAGCAGTCTGTTTCAGTCTCCTGGGAATAAGGACTTGGTAAGTCTGGGGCTGAGGTATCTATTGTCTTACACTCTCATGTACCCTTCTGCTCTTAACCTATCACAATATCTATAAATTAATAACTATGATTCATCAAGTGACTGCACAGGTGTTCCACTCTTGATGTGTGCATGCAAAGTTGCCAGGAATTTTTTTCTCTTAGTGGTACCCATCAAGGTGGCTCAAGTGCCCTCAGCTGCCCTGTGCTGGTGAAGTTGGTATAAAGAGCCCAGCTGACCCCTAAGACTTCTTAGTTTCTTCTTATTACCCATAAATATTGCTGGAACAGCTTTTCTTGCATTTGTGAGTTCTCGTAGGGAACTGTGTTCTGTTAAGTTGTAAATAATGTTTTTAAGGTTAGTAGTAGTTTTTAATAAAAATAATAATAATTAATAATAAATATTACCAACTCAAGGTTTGGGGTTGTGGGCTGCCTCAGTCCCTAGGCTTCAAGCCGTGCATTTCCTGCAGTAAGGCCATGCCCATGAGCTACCTCCACTCCAGTGGCTTGAAATACCTTAGGGAAACTCATAGTAGAGAATTGTCCCAAATTTGCAGGGACATGAAGGCTCACAGAAAGAAAGATCACAAAATCAGGCCAAAGTTTCTACTCATGGAGGTGGTCCTGAGATATCCAGCTGAGTTAGGTTGGTCACACAGAGTACTGAGTGCTTTGGCACTAATAAGGGGTGTGCCTTCTCCCATACATGAGCCCCAACACTGCTTGCATCACAAGTGCCTAAGAAGAGGCATAAGAAGCAGACTACCAAAGGGGAAGAGCCCCAGGCCTAAAGTCAGCTAAGCACGGTGGTCAGAGCAGAGTGCAGTTTTAGCCCAAACACCCCTCTACTTCAGGCCTGCAGAAGATTGAATCTGGTTCTGAGGCATGTATTGAATCAGAAGCCAGAAGATCCTTCTGCATCTGTGGCACAGCACACCATACCAACACTATCCTGGTGCTAACTGCACTGGAAGCATTTCTGACTGTGAGGAATTTCCTGACCCTATAAGCGCCAATATCACCAGCAGTGCAAGAGTTGACACTGTCAGTGCTGGCAGATGCAAGAGAACCACCAGAATCTTTACCATGCCAAACTTGTGTATCCTGATGCTTGTTGCCCTTTGGTACCAGCAAGGGGGACATCTGCGATGCTTGCTTCTCTGCTGATCTCTTCATTCAGTAGTGGTCACTGGCACCATCTGGAACAGCACCTTGGTTGTCAATGGGAGAGGAGTAGTTATTTTCTGAATCGGAGGTGAGGGCCTACATTTCCCATCATTGGAGCTGCTTTTGCTATTCCCCCTCCAGACATTTCCACTGTTCCATGGATCCTGTCACAGTAGTACTCTCAAGTGGTTAGCCAGGAGGTCACTGAAGTCCTACACCTGTTCATTGGCCTTTTTGGACTTCATGGGGCTTTTCCCCAGTTCCCAGATCATATTCCAGGTACTCCTATTTGGTGACCTCAGAAACGTGTGTGGCACCTACTCACTTAGCAGCACCTGTTCTGACTCTGGTACCAAGCCCAGTATCAAACTCTGAGCCAGTTCAACAGGATCCTGCAGATCAAGAAAGGAAGAGTAACCACAGACAATGCTGGCTGCCTTCTTCTCCCGTCCCTGCAAAGGCAGTGTGAGGCAGGGAAGGAACATTGCCTCCCCACACTTCTATAAGACATCAGGAATTGTACACAGACTTAAGGCAACCAACTATAACTAGAGCCCTGCAAATCCATGGATATCTGCATCCCCAGATACAACACAGATATCAGTGGACCATTTCTTGTGGATGCAGATCTACATAGAATAGAATCAAATCATAGGGGTGCCAGGGACCTCATGAGATCATCAAGTCTACCCCCCTGGGGTTAGAACCTAGGGCCATCTGCATGTTAAGCAGACATGCTAGCTACTATGCTATTTGGGATCCATAGTTTTAAATGAAAAGAGCTAGAGCTCCACAAATATGCAGCTATCCGCATTATATCTGCATCTGTGGATACAACACGGATATCTGCAGACCATTTCTTGTGGATAAAGGTCGGATAGGGATCCATGTATTTATATCCATGCAGAGCTCTATCTATAACAAGTGAAGGAACTAATAAAAAAATCCTCTGACTGCCACAGCAATATTTAGTTACTGCCTCTCGGTGATACTTATGTACATAGTTAAGAGACTGTGACAGACACCTGGATCCCTTACCCCAACTTCAAAGTTTACACATGAGCACAAAGATGACATATCAGCCCAGAGTTATGAGTTTACTCCCATCCCCTGTCATTCCCTCCTCCACCCCTGGAGACCTAGTGATATCTGCTGCCAATGAGAGGGAAAGACAAGGTCATCAGGGCATAATCCCAAAATCAGAAGACCCAAAGAAGCTAGACCTATTTGGTAGGAAAGTTTATTCTACTTGAGGTTTCATCTCAGGACTGCAGACCAGTGTACACTTCTTCAAAGCAGGTATGACTTTAGTGTTTGGGACCCTACGCTCAGATTTGAAGAAATGGTCCTGGACAAAGCTAAACAGCAGTTGCCCTTGCTAATGGGTGAGGGGAAAATTGGTGAAAGCCTGTCTGCAAGCTTCTCTGGCTGCTAGTTTCATGGCTTGTAGTTGGTGGGTTCCTGAAGAAGATCCAAAAGACTGTGCAGGACTAGCCCTTTGAAGGATCCTTGCTCTTTTTTGGAGCAAAGTGCTGGTAGTTGCATGGGTAAAAGGACATGAGGACAGCCTCTTTGGTACTCTGACCCAGCTATCCACCAGAATCTTTCCTTTTCTTTTGCAGTAGGTTATAGGCATAAATCACCTCCTTATTGTAGAATCATAGGGTTGGAAGGCACCTCATGAGGGCACCTAGTCCAACCCCCTGCTAAAAGCAGGACTACTCTCACTAAATCATCCCAGCCAGGGTGCTGTCTAACTGGACCATAAATATCTCCAAAGATGGAGATTTCACCGCCTGCCTAGACAACCCATTCCAATGCTTCATCACTCTCCTAGTGAGAAAGATTTTCCTAACATTCAGCCTCAACCTCCCTAGCTGTAACTTGAAACCATTGCTCCTTGTTCTGTCCTCTGTTAATCCTGGGAACAGCCTAGCTCCCTCCTCTCTGGAGCACACTTTCAAGTAGTTGAAGGTTGCTATCAAATCCCCCCCTCAGTCTTCTCTTCTGTAGGCTAAATAAACCTAGTTCCCTCAGTCTCTCCTCATAAGTCATGTGCCCCAGCACCCTATTCATTTTCGTTGCCCTCCCTGGACTCTTTCTAATTTGTCCACATCCTTTTTGTAGTGGTGAGCCCAAAACTGGACACAATATTCCAAATGCAGCCACACCAGTGCTAAATAGATAGGAATAATCAGATCCCTCGATCTGCTGGCAGTGCTTCTACTGATACAGCCCAATATGCCATTAGCCCTTTTGGCTACAAAAGCACACTGACTGATATCCAGCTTCCTGTCCACCATAACCCCAAGGTCCTTTCCTACAGTGCTGCTCCTTAGCTGATTGGTCCCCAACCTGTAGCAGTGCTTGGGGTTTTTCTGTCCTAAATGTAGGACTTTGCACTTCTCCTTGTTGAATCTCATGAGATTTCTTTTGGCCCACTTCTCCAATTTGTCTAAGTCTCTCTGAATCCTGTCCATGCCCTCCAGCATGTCCACAATTCCCCCCAGCTTGGTGTCATCTGTGAACTTACTGGGCATGCAGTCTATCCCATCATGGAGATTACTAATGAAGATGCTGAATAGAACGGGCCCCAGAACCAACCCCTGGGGCACTCAACTCATTACTAGTTGCTAACAAGACATTGAACCATTGATTCCTACCTGCTGAGTCTGTTGATCTAGCCAGTTTCCTATCCACTTTATGGTCCACACATCCAACCCGTACTTCCTTAACTTTCCAACGAGAATGCTGTGGGAAACCATGGCAAAAGCCATGCTAAAGTCAAGGTACATCATGTCAACAGCTATTCCTGCCTCCGCAAATCCAGTCATCTCATCACAGAAGGCAATCAGGTTGGTCAGGCATGATTTGCCCTTGGTGAATCCAGCACTCTATTTTCCTCCAAGTGTTTCAGGATGGATTCTTTAAGGATCTGCTCCATGATTTTTCCAGGAACTGAGAGGAGGCTGATCGGTCTGTAGTTCCCAGATCCTCCTTTTTCCCTTTCTTGAAGTTAAGTACTATATTTGCTTTCTTCCAATCCTCTGGGACCTCCCCCATTCACCATGAGTTTTCAAAGATAATGGCCAGCGGCTCTGCAATCACAGCAGTCAACTCCCTCAGCACCCTCGGATGCAGTTCATCCAGCCCCATAGACTTGTGCACATCTAACTCCTTTAAGTAGTCCCTAACCTGACCTTCCATCACCATGGGCCACTCTCCTTCTCTCCATTCTGTGTTACCCACTATAGTAGCCTGGGAGCTGACCCTTCTTGTGACCCTACCTCTGCTTCGGTGCCTGCCTCTCCTAGACATCCAGGAGGTTCTAGGCAGGCATTTTGATGGAGTGCTTGAAGACATCATACCTGTTCCCAGGACACCAGATTCCATTTTTCTTTTGTTTCCTATTTCCTCAGTGTTTGGTGCTGTACCACATGGATTGCTGAACACTGTAGAAATGGGATACAACCTCCAATTTATTTCTGCTGCTCCTTTCTACCTTGCCTTCCTGTCCCTTTTTAGGGACACCTCTCATGAAGAACTGATGGACCAGCAGATTCAATCTCTTTCCCATGAGAGCAGGAGAGGCGGTTCCATAGAACATAAGAGGGAAGGGTTTCTACTCCTACTTTCCTAATGCCAAAACAGGTGTTAGACCTATTTTAGACATGCATCAGATTAACAATTATCTCAAAAAGATGAAATTTTGCATGAGCACCTTGGCGTCTATTATTTCCTTCCCTCTTTTTGATCCCATTGACTGGTGCACTGCTCTCAATTTAAGACATGACTATTTTTATGTGTCAATATATCAAGGGCACAGAAAGTTCCTAAGATTTGTAACAGAGTATTTGCATTATGACTTCATGGTGCTTCCATAGTAGAAGAGTTCCTCAGGAGATTAGGAGTGCAGTTTACACTTACCTGAACAATTGACTAGTCAAGGGCCAGTCCAAAGCTCAGATTACATTCAGTGTTAAATAATATTCAGTCAACCTTCAAGGCTTTAAAACTACTGATCAATGCAGATAAGTCTATCCTTTACCCTCAAACAAATTTTTTTTATGTGGGATTTTCTCCCATGAAAGTTCATGCAATAAATAAATGTTAGTCTTTAAGTGCCACAGGACTCTTTGTTTTATTGGACTAGACTAACACTGACATGGCTGCCCCTTTGGAACCTGGTCTGTGTGTGTTTCATTCAAATAAAGAATGTTAAAATCTGCATTTTTCTTCTGCACAGTGAAGTTTCAAATCTCTAAGTCAATGTTCCATTGTAAACGTTTGAAAACAACCATAATGTTTCTTGTTCAGTGTTAAATAACCCCATTCCCAAAGTGTTTGTAACTGAGGTTCTACTGTATTGCCAAACAAATAAAATAGAAAATGTCACCAGTTCTGCTCCTACACGATCTTAGAAAAAGGTCCGTTACAGATACCTTCCTCTTGCCCTAGACACAAAATTTTAATTATGTTTTTTCCCTTAGTCACATTCTTACACAGAGCATTTCTAAACATCAAGCAGGACCACATGTCTGTTTTATTAATCACTCCAGCATGGCCCTACTAACACTGGTTCTCCAGTGAACTGGACCTTTCAGTGGCAACTCCAAACTCACTTCTGTTGTGCCTGGATTTGATCACTCAGGACCATAGATAGCTGTCCCACCCAAACCTGTGATCCTTTCATTTAGCAGAGTGGGAGCTCCATGGTTACAGTAAATCACAAAGAGCAAGTTTGTCAGGTCTTGCTAGGTGGCAGAAAATCCTTCACAAAGGCTAGTTCCTATCAAAATGGAAACTGTTCTCTATCAGGACTTGTCTAACTAGAGTCTCATCAATGAATTTGTTTATCCAACAAATACTCAATTATCTGCTACACGTGAAACAGCAAGTCTCAGCAGCTTCCTTGGTCTAAGGTCATTTGGCAGCAATATTTGCTTTCCAGCTGTGGATGAGCATTCTGTTTTTGTTTTTAATTCTAATGATGACAATTTGGATTTTCTGAAAGGCTTGGAAGGATTGCACCCTCAATTAAGGGAGCCCATTTCCCTTTGGGACTTGCACTTAGTTTTGCTAAAATGTATTGGATCACCATTTGAGCCTCTAGCAATGCACACTATATGAGCACTGGCATTCTGTACAGTCAGGGCCAACCTTTTTGACAGTCCATAGCAGGCAAAATGAAAGGTCCTTCAACCTCTGCACAGAGAATTTCATCTTGACTAATTCCTTGTATCTGTTCATGGTCATGGTTCCTTGTATCTGGTTAGGCAGGCGTCTTTCCTTTAGACAAGTTGATTTTCCAGTGTACATGCTCAGAAGCATCCACAATGATATTTCCAGCACAGATCCCTATTCTGAACACCTTGTAAATGTAGTAGCAATCTGGAAACCTCATGCACACTTTTTTTTCTCCTCCTATTATGCCATCTCCCATTATCTGAGATGCCAAATTTGTTTGCGCTGCACTGGAGTCTGTGTGTACATGAACTCTGATCCCTCCACCAAAAAGGGAATGCAGATATGCAGCTACCTTAAGAATTTAAAAATGGATACTAACCTTTCATCATTGTTGCACACGTGCAACACATCTCAAAGAGTATTTCATGATCTGGCTTCCTGTACTGAAGTTTCCAATAGGCCTTTATACTGACACCAGCAGTGTGCAACAGCAGAGGGTGCTCGAGCAGCAGAGTGGCAGTACCACACTAAGGCTAGAATGTGCAGCACATCTCAAAAAACAAGTTATGAAAATTTTAGTAGTTGCTTTTTCAAAGGACAGTTCATTATTCATACATTATTTGGTGAATTTTGCCCTTTATTTTAATGAAAAAGAAACAAGTATGGTTTATGCAACTATCGGCTCATGTAGATTAAGACAAAATTTAAGATCTGAAATTCTGAATTCTGCAAAACCAAACTATTTCTTTGAAGGAATCAAGGACTTTAACTGCTTTGTGATCCAGTCTGTACAGCAAGAGTAAACTATTATTGCTTAATTTATTAATAATTTATTTTATTAATTGATAAAGGGAATTTCTCAATTTTATATGAATGAATGTAATTTACATACCTTAGTCTAAATCTGTCAATACAGAAATTAAACACAAAGAAATAAATACTGGAATTATTAGTATCATAATATGTATCTTTTTAAATTATTTAAGTCAAGAATTGTATAAGAAACATATTTGAGGAAGACACAAATTTAAACATGCAAGTGTAAAGGACAGCAAGTTTGTGTTTTCGCTGTTGTGCACAAGAAATAATAGACCTGGCTACTGATGATTAAAGTATAAATGTAAAGAAGGCAAGTGTAATTTATAAGAAAATGGCATGAGTATGTCACTTACCTCTTCAAAATTGGGCTAGTAAGGAATAGCCCTGCACAGGCTGGATGTTCACAGTTCTTTTATACGTAAAATTTCTGAATCCATAAAAGGCTTATTTGATAGCTGTTTTCCTTCTAAAGTTTGCAAAATATTTTGATTTCTGTAAAAGACTAAAATAGTTTGTTTGTGAAGCGCATTGAGATCCTCACATGGAAGGCACTCCAGGAATGTATTATTATACGTTACCAAACATGTGTCACACTGACCTGCATTATTTTTAAAATTATGTTTGTCTCTTTATACTCCTTGAATTCAGGTTGTATTTAAAAACCACATATGATCTTTATGTGTGGTAAACAGTAGTCTTGTCTGAAGCACAAACTGTTTTGCTGCTTTGAAGATGGGATTGCCTTGGTTGCAGAGAGAGTGAAGTCACAAATTATTCACATGGTAAGCATGTGAATCCTCAGCACTCGTACAGATGCAAGAAATCTACTCCTTCATTTATTAAAATTGGGTTCACACCCTTTCAAATGATAATCATAGCTCATATTTCCTGCATTTTTGCATGTCAAGTGTACAAAGATAATTATGGCCTTCAGGACAATCCACAGCATGCAGCTCTTATTCCAATGGCAGATCACTAAAGTCAGAAATGATCTTTTGAAATACAGTAACCAAAGCTAATCCCTTAAAGAAAGTTTCCCTCTAAAGTATCAATCTTACCTATGTTTATGGGACATTATTATAATTTATTAACCAAATTGGTGTAACTAATACAAGGTATAGCTATGCTTATATGAGGGCAGGATCAAGTAAATAACAATATTAGCCCCAAAACCAAAATAATTTATAAGAGTGAGAAAGAAGCACAGGGGACCAGAATAGGGGATCAGTTTTCTGATCAAATCATGTGGAACTGCTACTGAACAAACATTCAAAAATTAATAGATTATAGAGTTTGCTAGTGGAAAATAAGTGAAAAAGCTGCTTGAGGACTCAGCCCTTTTCATTTGCCAAAGCCAAAGTATATTTTCTAAAAGGAAGGAATTTGCACTTCCTAATGTACTAAATGCCATAATAAAAACAATCCACCAAAAAGATGGGACAAGATCTGTGTAAAGTTCTCCAACTGATGGGACTTAATTACAGCTATGTAAATAGAGGCTAACCATTCCCTGCGTATAAAACACACTGTCAAAATATTGCTTATATCAGCCTTGGTCACAAATTGAAGGGTATCTAATATAATGCCAATTTTCAAAATGGCTTCAGAGTTAAGTCTGGCAGTTGCAGACTTATAAACCTAACTTCACTACCAGAAGAATTAGTTAAAACTATAGTAAAGAACAAAATTATCTGCCACAGAGATAAACCAATTTGTTGATGCTTTCCCACATTTTTTGTAAAGAGAAATCGTGTCATGGTGTAGCAGAGTAGGGTAAACCTGACCCTCTTCCAGCTGCCTGAGGTGAGAAAAGAGCCACTTAGCAGGGCTCTGTAGGTGTGGTGGTTGAGTAAAGCTGGCCCTGGATAGAGTAAATTTGCCTGTTAGGACCAACTGCTCATCCAGCAGCTGGTGTATGTAAGTTGGTTGGGGAAGAAGAGCAGGGGTGGATAGAGCCAGAGACAAGGGATGCAGCCTTGTACTGAGTGTGTGATAGAGCCAGCAAGGGCAAGGCTTCTAGCATTGTAGGGCTAGAGGGACTGAACGCTGCATGGAAAAAGGGTTTACACATTGTAAATAAAGAGCACAGGTGTCTACCAAAAAGAGGAGCGAGTTGTCTAGTGAAAAAGATATGGGTAAAGTGGGCTTCTGCTACATGTGCCAATCTACTAGGATTCTTTGAGGAGGTCAACAGATGGGAGCAAAAATGATCAAGTTGATTTAGTGTAGCTGGATTTTTAGAAAGCACTGGGTGAGGCACCACACCAAAGACTCTTACACAAACTTAGTGGTGCTAGGATAATAGGAAAGATCTTCTCATGGATCAAGCAAGAAGTCCTGTGGCACTTAAAGACAAACCAATTTATTTATTGTATGAGCTTTTGTGAGAGAAAAATCCCTCTTTATCAGATGGTTTGAGGATGGGGAAACTTTCATTTATTTTGCTCCCATTCTGTAAGTTTGTCTTCTATGTACTGCCTGTGTTCTCCCTGTGGGGAAAAATAAATAGCAATGTCCCAGGGATCTGTAGCAGGCCTTTTGCTGTTTATACTCTCTTCCAGATCACTTATGGTTTTGTTGAACAGTGATGTGGCAAAATTTGCTGCTGGTTCAGATGGTCCATGTTTGAGTCCAAAGAGTTACAGAAATCTCACTAAAATGGGTGACAAATGGCAGATGATATTCAATGTTTATAGGTAAGAAGTAATACACATTGGGGGGCAAAAAGAGATCCAACTGTACAAAATAATGGGGTCTACATTAGCTGTTAACTGCACAAGAAAAAGCCCTTGGAGTCATCATGCCTGGTTCTCTCGACAGATGTCTTTGATGTGCAGCAGTGAACAAAGCAGCTAACAGAACGTTGGGCTCCATTAGGAAAGGGATACATACCATAATATATGGTATGCCCACACTTGAATATGGCATGCAATTCTGGTTACCTGATCTCAAAAAAATATTAAAATAGAAAAGTTATTAGTGGTATGGAATAGATTCCCTACAAGAAGATTATAAAAACTGGGATTGTTAATTTTACAAAAGAGAGAACTTGGGGGGGGGGTCTAGAAATCATGAAAGAATCTGAAGGTGAATACCATAGTGTTTGTTCACTCCTTTGCATAATGGAAGAACTAGGATTCACCCCAATCAAAGTAAAAGGGAACAGATTTAAAATGAATAAAAGGAAGTATTTCTTCACATGGTCAACCTGTGGAACTCATTGGCATGGCTATTGTGAAGGCCAAAATCACAACTGGATTCTAAAAAGAATTAAATGAAATTCATGGAAAACACGTCCATCAATGGCTATTAGCCAAGATGATCAGGACACAATCCAATGTTCCAAGTGTCCTTATACCTCAAACTGCCAGACAGTGGGACTGGATGAGGTGGAATGGACCACTCAAAATTCCCCTGTTCTATAGATTCCTTCTGAAGCATCCAGCACTGGCCACCATTAGGGGACAGGATACTGAGCTAGATGGACCACTGACTTGGCCAAGTATGACCATTCTTCTGTTCACATATACATATCTGTTGTGTTCTACTTGGGTTTTCGTTCTATACTCATCACCAGGGTGTCACCTTAGGATGTCTTTTGTTTCCCTATCTGCCCCCCATTTCCTCCCCTTCTTTCCCTCCACTCCCCTCAAAAAGGCAGATTTCTCCATTCTGCAATCTCAAGGACAGAAGCCTTTGTCTGGTCAAATAGACAGAAAGGCTTTCCACCTTATTCAGGGGAAAGGGACGTGGGGCAAAGAAGAGGGAGGCCTCACTTGATCTATAGCCTAGCTAAAGACCTCAGGTGAGACACTGGCCACCCGTCTAACACAAGAGAATATCTCCTGCTTGATAGAGTCCTCTCTCACTCCCTGATCCGCAGCTCCCACCCGTGGGATCAGAGTAGGGTGGGTTTTGTGATCTGTTGTGGGCTAATCATCCATTTGGGGCCAGGAAAGAATTTTCTTCTTCTGCCAGATTCACCAGAGTGGGATGGGATTTTTCATTGCCTCCTCTGTTCCCAGTCCTACTCCCCACCCCCTGCAGCTCAAGCACCCAATGGGTAAGTCAGGAGGTTAGGACCAGTTAAAACATAATTCAGAAGAACTATGCACAGCAAAGTAACACAAAACATGTCCATCTTCAATTTCATTTGGTTCCAATTCTGATTCTTAGATTTGTGTTTGCCAAAAGTTACATATCTTTCTCTGAGTTTTAAACAGTGACGCTTGAAAGCTAAATCCAGGCCATAGAGAAGACAGAGGAATGAGTTAAGATGTTTTCAAGGCAAAACTAAAGATCATGGGAAGAATCTGCCTGCTCATCATAAGTAACCTATAAAAGCTAGTTTCAGATGTTCAACTTCCCAATTGCATTTCTGCTTTTTCAAGCATAGGAAAAAAAAGGAATAGCTCCAAGGAAATGAAACTACATGTTTGCAATATCAGTGTGACAAGAATTATATCTGATCCAAGAAATATGAGATTTTTTTATCTGTATCTGAAATTGTCAGTGAGACATCAGATAGAATGTGAATGGCTTCTGCATGAGAAGTGGGTAATAGGTAAAAAAGGAATTCTCATCTCTATCATTGAGTTTCTTCATAATAAACTAGTTGGGGTTGATCAAGAGTCCAGGGAAACTAAGTAAGCAACCTAGAGAACAGAATAGCTATCTGTTATATATTTGAGTAATTGTGTACTTTAGCATCCATGTGTAAAAATATTTTTAAAAGCCTGCCTTTTGGTCTAGTATTTTTTTAGTTGAAAATGGAAAATCTTCAGCTACTACGTAAAGTTATGAGACTCTTTTTATGTAGCAGCTTTGTGAAATTTGCAATGAAAACTAAGATTCATGATTGCATGTGATTTTCAAAATTAATATTAGTAGTCATGAATCTGCACTTTACAATAGACTAAATGCATCCCTTGACCTGAGAACAAAACATTCATTGGCACTGGCATCAGTAAGGATCAAGAAGCGTATAACCTTAAAAATGGAAATCTAAAAATGTGGTATTTCTACAGTGAATTGTATTTGTGATCATGAGAAGTCTTGCACATAAATTAACAGTTTTTATTTACTTTTATTTCTTTTACATTACTAACAGTGCTAAATCTTCTTCTGAATTATCATAAATGTTTGAAACTCATTTAGAAGTTTGAAATGGAAGTTGACTTGAAGTTAATGGGGATTCACTCACTCCCTGAGCATGCTCAGAAACTTGCCCACAGTTTGGGCCCAAAATTGATAAAGCTAGTCTCCATAAGGATTGTAGGATCCAGCCATTATACTATGTTTGTGTCACTCTTCTTTTATTACAAGCCATTATCATAGCTTGATAAAGAAAACATTAGATGAAGGAAAAATTGTTTTGTCTTTTGAATTTATAGAAAAGTAGAGATCACATAGAATCATAGGGTTGGAAGGGACCTCATAGGTCATCTAGTCCAACCCCCTGCCAGAGGCAGGACCACTCCCACTAAACAGTCCCAGTCATGGTTTTGTCCAGCCGGGCCTTAAACACCTCCAAAGATGGAGACTCCACCACCTCCCTCGGCATCTCATTCCAATGCTTCACCACTCGCCTAGTAAAAAAGTTTTTTCTAATATCCAGCCTCGACCTCCCTAACCGCAACTTGAGACCATTGCTCCTCGTTCTGTCCTCTGTTACTACCGAGAACAGTTGAGCTCCATCTTCCTTGGAGCAGCCGTTCAAGCAGTTGAAGTTTGCTATAAAATCCCCCCTCAATCTTCTCTTCTGCAGACTAAGTAAGCCTAATGCTTTCAGTCCTTCCTCATAGGGCTTGTGCTCCAGCCCTTTTATCAATTTGGTTGCCTTCCACTGGACTCTCTCTAGCATGTCCCTGTCCTTTTTGTAGTGGGGAGCCCAAAACTGAGCACAGTATTCTAGATGTGGCCTCACCAGTGCAGAATAGAGGGGAATGATCACATCCCTTGATCTGCTGGTAATACTTCTTTTGATGCAGCCCAGTATGCCATTGGCTTTTTTGGCAGTAAGAGCACACTGTTGACTCATATCTAGCTTCCCATCCACCATGACCCCCAGGTCCTTTTCTACATTGCTGCTACTTAGCTGAATGTTCCCCAGCCTGTAGCAGTGCATGGGGTTTTTCCATCCCAAGTGCAGGATTTTACACTTGTCCTTATTGAACCTCATAAGATTTCTATTGGCCCACTGTTCCAATTTATCTAAGTCTCCCTGAATCCTGTCCTTGCCCTCCAACGTGTCTACTGTTCCCCCCAGCTTGGTGTCATCCACGAACTTACGGAGAGTGCAGTCTATTCCATCATCCAGATCATTGATGAAAATGTTGAACAGAACCGGCCCCAGGACTGACCCCTGGGGCACACCACTCGTGACTGGCTGCCAGCTAGACATGGAACCATTGATTCCTACACACTGAAACCATTGATCTAGCCAGTTTTCTATCCACCTTACAGTCCACCTATCCAACCCATACTTCCTTAATTTGCCAATCAGAATGCTGTGGGAAACTGTATCAAAAGCCTTGCTAAAATCAAGGTGTATCACGTCAACGGTTCTTCCTGCATCCAGAAAACCAGTCATCTGATCATAGAAGGAGATGAGATTGGTCAGGCATGATTTACCCTTGGTAAATCCATGCTGACTGTTCCTGATCACTTTATTTTCCTCTAAGTGTTTTAGGATGGATTCTTTGAGAATCTGCTCCATAATTTTTCCAGGGATTGAGGTGAGGCTGACTGGTCTGTAATACCCCGGATCCTCCTTTTTCCCTTTCTTGAAAATAGGCACTACATTTCCTTTTTTCCAGTCCTCTGGCACCTCCCCCGTTCTCCATGAGTTTTGAAAGATAACGGCCAGCGGTCCTGCTATCTCATTGGCCAATTCCCTTAGCACCCTTGGATGCAGTTCGTCCGGCCCCATGGACTTGTGCACATCCAGCTTCTTTAAGCAGTCCCTAACCTGACCTTCCGTCACCAAGGGCCTCTCTTCTTCTCTCCAATCTGCCATACCCATGGTAGTGGGCTGGGAGCTGACCCTACCTGTGAAAACTGAAGCAAAAAATGCATTGAGCACTTCAGCTTTTCCCTCATCCTCTGTCACAAGGATGCCTGCCCCATTCAGCAAGGGACCTACACCATCCCTGATCCTCTTCTTGTTATTAACATACTTGTAGAACCCCTTCTTGTTATCCTTTACATCCCTTGCTAGCCGCAACTCCATTTGTCCTTTGGCCTTTCTGATTTTATCCCTGCA
Organism: Podocnemis expansa; assembly: GCA_007922195.1. Lineage (NCBI taxonomy): Eukaryota > Metazoa > Chordata > Testudines > Podocnemididae > Podocnemis > Podocnemis expansa. The sequence goes on from ML681984.1 coordinate 53,313,587, forward strand.
GTCCCTAGCAGTATCTTTTTATGCCTCCTTGGTCATCTGACCAAGCTTCCACTTCCTGTAAGCTTCCTTTTTATGTTTAAGCTCAGAGCAGAGTTCTCTGCTCAGCCATTCTGGCTGCCTCACAGGTTTGTTCTTTCTCCTAATTGGAATGGCAACTTCCTGTGCCCTTAGCAGGGGTTCTTTAAAATATAACCAACTCTCTTGGACTCCTTTCCTCTTCAGATTAGCTTCCCAAGGGATCCTGCCCATCAGTTCCCTGAGGGAGCCAAAAATCTGCTTTTTTGAAGTCCAGGGTTTTTGTTTTGCTTCTTTTCTTCCTTCCATTAATCAGGATCCTGAACTCAACCATGTCATGGTCACTACTGCCTCGTTTGCCATTTACCTCTACCTCCCTGATCAATTCTTCCCTGTTTGTGAACAGCAGGTCAAGAGGTGCAAGGCCCCTAGTTGGTTCCTCCAGCATTTGTACTAGAATTTGTACATGTTTTAACTTGAATGATGTTGTTTAGGTTAAGGGATTTCAGGGCCTGATTTTGCAAAGTGTTTGTTTTTCCAGACACAAAGAGCAGACTGCACATTCTGTCTGAAGAATATTTTAATTTAGATAAAGGGTAATAAAGAATGAAAGTTAAGTCTTCATGAGAAAACTGTGTGTCAGTGAAGACATGGCTCAAGAGGCCCTTTTACTTCGTTCCTCGATTTCTATTCAGAATGCCTGAAAGGGAAGTGATAGAGAAAGGGGTACCCTTCTTCTACCCCTTCCTGCCTCCAGAAACCCCTGGATCACCCACAGAGAGCTATTTATGGAGGTTGGGGTGATGTATGGTGCTACAGAAGCAGGAATCTCCAACTTCCCATGCAGTAAGGGAGAAATGGTCCTGCCCATAATAAATGAGTGTCCAGACCACTTGTTTTCTGACTCTTTTTACTTTGGAAGTCTGTCCTTGATAAAGTGAGAAAATTGCATCTGTACTGATTTTAAGTAAATGCTTTCTAGTGCTATCAAGTACAGCAATGCTAGCTATTCCGTAAACTGGAAGGACAGTGAGTCAAATGGAATTTATTGTGCAGACTATTCCTGTATGTACAAGGAAAGAGATTTGATGAACTGCTGAAATGATTTTCACACGTTTTGTTTCTTTTTTTTGTTGTTGTTTTTCATTAAGATTTATATGAGAAAGGTATGTTGTAAATGCAACAAGAATATTTCTGCCCATGACACTAAAATTCTGGCATATAAAATGAATGCACAAACTGCCCACATCTAAAAAGAGAAATGTCATCTACAGCAACACACTCTTGACCAATCAGTCCAACTGCTTCAGTATCACACAGCCATTTTTACATCTAGTTTTATGCTGCCGTTTATGTTTATTTTCCACAATCTTCCACCTGATCCTTAATCATGTTATAATAACTGTATAATGTAGGACCTAGCTAAAATCACTGAGGAGGACTAGGAGGCACATATTCCCTGAAATTATCTAAAACACCAATGGGCTATTAAGGCAAGTGGACAACTCATGTATTCAAACTCCCAGACCCTCAACATTGTGGAAGTACCTCTAAATGGCTGCTTGTTCCTGAAGTCGTTACTTTAAGCAAAACTTCTGACTTCAGTGGCTGCTCTGTCAGAGGAAAAGCTAAGGATTATATCATCAAAACCCTGATTCAGCAGACATATATATGTAACTTTATGCAACTTTAACTTTAATAAATTTTAGTGTCTGTAAGTGACACAAGACTGTTTATGCACATAAGTAGTTCCATGAAAGTGCCAACCTTGACTTTCAATACAAATGTAAAGTGCCATATACACCTCTGCAGTGTATGAAAGTAATAACTTATCAGCACTGAAATTGGGTTAAAAGAACAGAATCCAATGGAAAAGAATAGCATTCTGCATTTTCTCAGAAGAACAAACTGATAAGTTTATGCATTTTTGAAGAATGAAGTGAGGCATTGCTAGTTACAGGAACATGTTCAGTAACTAACCACTGTGACTTTTCAGTTGTGTAATTTGTATTGAGTAATCTAATATGCCTCCATTTTTTTTATTAGTGAGTGACACACTGGCAAAGTTACCATACACTCAGAGACAAGGATAAGTGTGGGTCACATGCTGACTAGAATCAATAGGCTTTTTTTTTTATGTCCTTTAGACTTGTAATGAGAACCATATTTAATCTGGCAGTGCAAAACAACTGTCCACTCTGAATATTAATAGCTAGAAACTGAATATCATTTGAAGACTACTGAGCTGTTGCTGATTAGAAAGGATGATGAGCCATATTTTCCCCTCAACTTCACTACTTCGAAGATGCAAAGTGGACAATTTGGAGAGCTGAGATTAGATTTACTCCCTTTTGTACTTAGAATATTTTCAGCACTTGATTTAATGTGTATGTCTGTGATTCATTAAAGAGCCAATCCTGCTTGCCTTTTCACGTGTACAGTCCTAATGACTGCAGGTCATGGTTTCATGTCTGTGATAACTTTAGCCCAGATTTATTCCTAATGTAACTCCAATCTTTGATGCACATTGTTGATATTTTTAGGTCTTGAAAAAAGGGCACCATTTTGATTTAGGCGGATGGGTGCAGAGAACATGATGGATGAAAAAGAAATCTCTTGGTTTTGACAATGGTCACTGTTCCTAATGCTGCACAGGAGAAGGAGAGATCTAAAAATCTGAGCACATTCACAATTAGAATTAATTATATTTTTAAGGGTTTTCAGATTGGTGACATTCCCATCTCCTTTAAATCCAAAAGATATGAGAAGAGAGATCAGAACTGTTATCCGAAATTCTTGGGTTTCTCTTAGTGCCTGATTACATCTTTTTTCCCTACTGACCTTCTTCCAGCTTTGGACTTTACTGAGGCTGGAGACTGAGGTCCAGCATTTGTCAGTAGACCAGATGCATCAAGCAGATGAAAGCTTCACAAAGTCCATTTAAAGTAGACATGGCACTCTTGTTCAGGTGTAATGCATTCCATTCTGTGACGCCTCTCTGTTACTTGGTCTTGTTTTCTGAGATGATCCTGCAGTTCCTCTTCCTGCAGGGCTCCCACTGTCTTCAGAGAGAGGGTTACACAGAAGCGCTGAAATGCACATAAAAACCTGCTCTCTGGGAACATATATTATTGCCTTGCTCCTGTACATTACAGCACCATTACTTTTAGTATTGTCTTAAAAGAGAGAGAAAAACACAGAGGGGAAAAGCAGGGGGGGGGGTGAGAAAGGCTAATGCTGAGCTCCCTGCTAGACCAGGGAATACTACTTCCAGCTTAATCACCTTTCTGGCCCCCTCAGCACAGGTCAGTTACTACTGAAGAGATACTGTCTTGCTGTCTTTAGGGATTAGGAAGCTCAGAGGGGAGCAGGTATGGTGAAAAGGAGTTCCCTGGGAAAGCCTGTGATGCTCAAAAGGCCAGTGAACCTGAACAGACCTGGGAAAATGTTTAAAGCCAGAGGCCTTGGAGACGGGACAATAAGTTATCCAGGTTGCAAGAAATGGTGTTTTGTTTGTGGTTAGTTTGAGCAGGCTCAGAAACTTTGAAGATTTTAAGTTTGGGAGCTCTGAATCAGGGTCCTGAGGTGAATACTTTGGCAACTGTTCACTCTAATTGCTCCTTCCTTGAAATCTTATTGAAGAGGGCATGCTATTTGATAAGTTTGTGTTGACTTCTCTTTGGCCAGCTCTATTAAAGTGACATTGATGCCCATTTTGGAAAAAGTAAGGTAGGGATCACCTATAATACTACACTTGGCCACAGAGTGAGTGTGTAGATGACTCACACCTTTACAACTGGCACGTAATGAAACGTTAGGCATTTTATATCTCACAGGTGCAGGAAAGGTACCTGTAGTGAAAACCTTTGTTGGTGTCTGGCATTGCTGTTGCATTAATTTTACAGTCTTATCAGGTTATTCCACCAAGCTCTTCCATGACTGATTCCTGGATTCCTTGACTTTGCTTTCCAACCCCATCCCCAGACAGACTCTTGGTTTCTCAGGGACTTACTGCTGTACTGAGTCTCCTCAGACTACAAGTCCAGATCACAAGATTCTTGCTTTTAATTCACAGCTAATGAACACCATCAGGCTAACTCAAGGCCTAGACTTACTTAAGACAAACGTGGGGAGTTCACCAGCCTTGAACAAGCACTTTCAGGAGTTGGATTCTAGTAGTTTTGCAGAAGGTGCTGAACAAATTATTTAAGAAGAAAAAAAGTGCAAAGATTGAAATAGATTGAAGGTCATGATGTTTGCAAACATGATTAATGAATAGAAGAGGTAATGTGTGAAGCTGATGAATCACTCTGTAGTGCTCACTTGTAGGCTGCCATAGTTCAGCTCAGCAGTCAGCATTGCATTGTTGCATAAGTTTCTATCTTTTCCTCAGCTTTTTGTGAACTCTTCCATGTGAATTCTTCATACCCTTCCAGTGATGGAGGGACACATCAGGATACTCCAGTATTCTTTATAATGGAGACACAACCTAAAGTTCCATTTATGTGAATGATTTAAAATTCTTGCCAAACCACAACCACAGACTGTATTGACTGAGAAGTTAAAGGAAGTTACCCAAATAATTAACATACATCAGTTTTTGTTGTTGTTGTTGTTGTCAGGGTATTTATTTAGCTGATATACAGTGACAAGTGCAATAAAAGGAGCTGAACAGAATGTATACTTTCTGTAGCCTCAGTGAAAAATAACCTTTCATTTGAAGAATATTTATTGCAAAGGTAGCTACCAGTCAGTTTGCTTTTTCAGTTCTGAAACACGCTCATAAGTTTAGCATTGGCCTTCTGTGTAAATGAAGGGCTTGCCAGCTGTGTGTATCTTCCTCATTCCATTTTGGGGTGGATAACCAAGGTTCTTGTCATAGTTAGGCAGCTCTTGTAAAATAAGAATTGCTGAGACTCCTCTAGGGATAGCCAATAACATATTGTATCACTTCCTCAGATTTATCTTACAAAACTGCTTTTCTCTTTAACAAGGATCTTCATAACGTAAGCAAAGTGCAAGCGTACTGTGGAAACCAAAACTAATACTATTTTACAGTGCAGCCAAATGAGCTGTTCACATCTGTTGTATTACTTAAAACATACAGACTTCTTTTACTCAATAATCATTCATATGCAACAATTTAAAAATTAAATATATATGCAGGAATGTTTATACCAACCTCGCTAACATAATATTGTACTTTTGTTTGAGACTGTTTATCAAGAGGATTAGAAACGCAAAAGCTGTTTAATGATTTTGTGTCTCAGACTAAAGACAAAAAACCAAAAAGGGCACTAAAAATCTGTTTCTTTCAGGTATATTTACATGCTTATCATGCTTTTCAAAGTTCATTGTGTTAGGATTTTTATAATGAGTGAGATGAACACAGGCCTAAAAATCCCTTTCTGTTTCCTGGTTTTACTATGAAAGTTTCAGCTCATGCACTTGACGGGATTATTTTGGTGGTGGGTCAGAATCGGTAAGGCTTGTACCCTAAGAATTAGTCCATCAACCCCGCTGATGTTATCCATGAAAAGCTAGTGAATTCCTATGGAAGAGCAAAGTCTCCTTGTAACTTCTTGGGCCGTGTTAACAAATCTCCATCTAGACCCTTCTTCCCACCACCAACTGCCCCCATTCCTACAGGGAGTTATTTTGGAGTACAGAAGAGGAATCACCATAAAATAAAGCTAACAAAAGATAAAAATGGCCAAAGATAAAAATGACACAAAAGGCAGGAGATGTTTAGGGAGTTTACAAATAAGGAGAAATTGGGGGGGGGGGGGGTTTGAGTGGTTAATCATTGAAGACATAATTCATCCTGATGACATAAAAGGCACTTCCACAAGTCTAGGGCTCCATTAGCCTGGAAGATTTTGACTGAGAAAAAGCTGGCATCTGTGGCAACATAGTTCAGAGGGGGGTTTACCAATGATAATATGACCATAATCCTTCCCTACTTCCCTTCAGTTCTCTGAAGCTCAACTTTTGTGGCTGAGTGAGAAAGCAACAACAACTGAACATTAGGCATTAACATTAGTCAATATGAGGGCAATCAGTCTGAACTACAGAATACATTACACGTGTTTTTTATTGATCACTCAAACATTGGCCATTGTCTTTTCTGCCTACTTTTATTTGTCCTCACTGGAGTGGCCACTGCCTGATGGACACAGCATGGATGATTAGAGACCCTTCCATTTATTTCTACAATTAAGATCCATTTTATTTTTTGGAGTCATTTATCCTTTCTTGTAAATCCAAAGGACAGACATCACTGGACTAAACTTTTCCACTGATTTCACAGTACTAATATATGGGATGAAGGTAGCTTGCTCAAGCTCAGGAAAACACATTCTAGGGAAAAAATCCTGCGGGAGAACAATATCCCATTCTTTTCTTTTGGCTGTGCCAGAGGCTGATAACACTGAGTCAAAGGACAGAACTCAAGGTTATCAAATGTTTTATCTGGAGCTGCTCTGTAGAAATAGTGAGACTTCAGGATCCTGTCCTATGAAGTTGGCACTGTTCATCCCTGCTAAACTCACTAATACAAACAGTCAACATTTTGGAAAAGAGAATGGAAAAACTTTACCCCGGCATAAGTAGAGATGATTCTATTCTCAGGATCCTATCCTACACCCTATGGTCATGTGAGTTTTGCCTTTGTCCTGCTTTTAAGTATCAGCATCTATGATCAGATGCAAGACCACTACAGCATCATTTTGCCTTTGCCTTACTTAACAAAAAGGGGTTTCTTGAGGAAACATGACTTGCAACTTGCTGTAATATACAAACTGTAAAACTAAATTCACATTTTGTATTTGTCAGCTATGCTTTAACAAAACGGTCAGATCTTGTGAACAAACACTTTACCTCTTACACTTAAAGATGGTGATATATAATATTCCCTCTAAGCTGATGATGCAGCTGAGCAAGTTCCCCACCAGTTCTCTAACCCTCGGGGGCCCCTTCCATGCTGGTTCCCTGAGGGCGTCCACAACTTGCTCAGCTGCATCATCAGCTTAGAGGGAACATTGCATATTGGCCATTTTATGTCACATTGAGCCAGAGAAGGGTGCTGCCTTGACAGGAACTTCAGTCTCTGTAACTGGTTAAATCCTGGCCCATCTTGTAGGAGAACTAAAAATCAGGAAAGTTGTACTAACTTGCACACCACTTAAATGATATTGGTGGAGATTTTATAGGGTGCCTAGAAAGTTAGTCTCATAGGTCCCTTAAAATTCATTAGGGCCGTACTCAGACATTTTAGAAAATTGCCCCCTAAACCAAACACAAACTACCAGATGATTCAAGACTTAACCTAGTCAGAGCTATATCTGATTAGAGGTGACAGGCTCAGTATCCCATTGCCAATCAAGGCTCTGTTCTTTTTCTTACATAGAAATGCAGGTCCAAGAAGCAACCTACAGTGAAGCTGAATTATTTCTGCAAGTCATTCGTTTCCTATCACTCTGGAACAACACATAGTTTTTGCTTTAAACATTAAACCAAACCACCAATTTTGTGAGGTAATTAAGTTGTACACAGTTTACAGGTGGGTAAACAATCCCTGTGCCTTAAATCTACAAGGCCACCACGCAGACAGTGACACACGCCATATCAGTTCTGTATGCCTTCAATCTAACCACTACTGACTCTCATAATGAGCAGTGTTATTTTACATTAAAAAAACCCTGCATCAGTCATGCTATACTCCTTTTTCCTTCGGTATGCACCCCTGCCCCCTTTTTTAAAAAACAAATCACCTTTTAAGTTCCTTGCCTGTTTGATTTTTCTTACACTACAGTACAGTACTATATGTGAAGGCTATTGTTAAAAAAAGTATTGTATGTTCAGTCTTTGATAATGGTCTCTTCAGCTGTGCTTCCCTCTTTCTCTGAATTACGTAATAACATATGAAGGAATTTTGTTTAAATGCCATCTGAAGTCAACTGAATTCTTAGGAACTATAAATGTAAAACTTCAATATACTTTTATATATTTGTTTAATAAAGCACTTTCAGGCATATTTTGCATTGTGCCTAATTATAAATGAACAAGACTAGGTGTGTACAAGCAACTAATGAGAAATCAAATGAACTAAAAAACCACTTCTGATAGAATCAAGTATAAATCAATCAGGCTAGAATAAGGTCTTTGAGGTACTGGCCCACAGATCCTTCCCCCAGGTCCCTTCCCACTCCCTGCTAGCTCCCCAATTCCCCAGCACTTCCCTGCCAGTTATCCCCCCACAGGACCCTTCCCCACTGCCTGCCTGCCTGCCAGCTCCCTGATCCCAGGGGCTTTCTCTCCTGGCTCCATGACCCACAGGTGCCATCCTTGCCCACCGCTGGCTTCCCAACCCCCTTCCCTGATCTGCCCATCCACCAGTTTCCCAAGTCCCTGATCCCCTGGTGCCTTCTCTGCCCACCAGCTCCCCAATCCCCTGAGCCCTTCCCCACTGGTTCCCTGACTCCCACCCCCACCATAGCCCTTCCCTGTTGGCTCCCAGGCACCTTCCCTGCCAGCTGCCTGATCCCACACTCCCCCCAGGACCCTTCCCTAACCCACCCGGCTGCCAGCTTCCCTGACTCCTTCTCTGACCTGCCTGCTGCCTCTTCAATTCCCCATGCCTTCCCTACCAACCCTGACCCCCCCTGCCCTTTCCCTGCCAGCTCCCAGTCTGTGACCCCCAGGACCCCATCTTCCTTACCTTGTTGGAGCTGCTCCCTGGCCAGGCTGCTCCCACCCTAAGCATGCATCTGAGCATGCTCAGGGTGGAAGATTTGAAAACTCCCCCAGCCTGGCCATAGCTCCCTACTGCATGGGCATTTGTGATGCCTAGGTGGGTATATGATGGCTGCTGCGTGACCACACACCCACACAGGTTAGAAGGAACATTGTGATGTGAAAGCATTTTTCCATAAAGACCAAAAGGGGAATAAATGGCAGCCCACCCTGGATTTTGTGCATGTGGTTCAGGGGCCATTGTAAGGTTTTGGAGTAGGAATGTTGTCATAGAATCAAAGTATATTATGGCTGGAGGGAACTTCTGAAAGTCATCTAGTCCAACACACTGCTCAAAGCAAGACCAATCCCAACTAATCATTCCACCCAGGGCTTTGTCATGCCACAAATTAAAAAAACCTCTAAAGATAGAGACTCCACAACCTCTCTAGGTAACCCATTCCAGTGCTTCATCACCCTCCTATTGAAAAAGTTGCTCCTAATATCCAACATAGAGCTCTCCCATTGCAACTTGAGACCATTGCCCTAGTTCTGTCATGTGCTACCACTGAGAACAGCCTAGCTCCATCCTCCCTGGAAGCCCCATTCAGGTAGTTCAAAGGCTGCTATCAAATCCCCCCTAATTCTTCCCTTCTGCAGACTAAATAAACCTGGTTCCTTCAGCTGCTCCTTTTAAGTCATGTGCTCCATTCTTTAATCAATTTTGTTGTCCTTCACTGTCTTTCATTATGTGTCTAAATAGCACTTTTCTCTTTTCATTTGGGGCTTCCATGCATTTCTAGAAGTAAATAATAATAAAAAAAATGCTATATCTAGGCCAGCCTAGCATTCCATAAACTCTGTATGTATGAAATAACTGCTGTTTTTCCACAGGGTCACTTCTAGTGAATTATATTATTTATGCCTTGCAGGTAGTAAAGAGAAAAGTTGTGGTTTTAAAAAAAATGCTTAATGACACAGATGCATTTGTGGGATATTTCAAATGAGCAAGAAAGTTTGTTGCAAAACTTCTGGAGCTTATATGTAAAAGAGACCTATATAACTCCTCCCCTGAAAAGAGCCCTTAGGTGTGCTTTAGTTTCAATCCTAGATACATGCTACTGCAAGTGTGATTGAATGAATTTCTACTCAAAGATTGTCTTGGTTGTACTAATAGTGAAGGGCTGGGCATATATGCAGATCTTATTACTAGCTCCTCCAAAGCTCCAGCAATGGAGGTTTAAAGCTGGTAATGAATAGTTACTACTGACTTGATCCTTTTTTTCGGTCACAACATGGTCTGCATGGCACCTAATTTCAGGCTGATTTTTGGGAGGGGAACAGTTCAGGGAGATTGGCAAAAGCCTTATGCAAATCTTAGGATGCCCCACAAATCTGAATTTCAGGGGTTGCCTGAATGGAACCAAGTGGCAGTTCCACAAGGTGCAGGGCTAGATTAAGGGACCCCAGCCCACCACTATGGTGGCCTGTGGGTGGGCTGGCACTGGGGTTACCCGGGGCCAGAGGGCACTCCCATCCTAGCCCAGGTCTGGCTGGTCTGCCTCTGGGCATGGGGCCAGTTGGCGCATGATGCGGCCTCCGGTATGGCCCTCCAGGGCCACATCAGAGGCTGTACCCCGTGCCAGTCGTCCCACCTCCAGAGCAGAGGGAACAGCACTTGCCTGCCCTCCCCCACCCCTGGGGGTGGGCCAGCCAGCCCAGGGTCAGGGTGGGAGTACTCAGAGACCGGCCTCTGGCTCCAGGGCCCACCTACCCAGTGCCAGCAGCCCCCTGCCAAGCATCCCACAGGCCCCACCAGCACTGTGGGGGCTGAGTGGGGTTGAGGGGAGGCAATCATGCAGGGGCCATAGGGGCAGGAGCCCAGGGCCTCCCTTTAGACAACAACCTATTGGAGGGTTAGTCCACAGCCTATTGGAGGTTGTAGCCTCACATCCTGATTTATGTACATAATGTTTATATGTTTATATTTTCAGTGCAGTCACACAAACCAAAACGTATATACAGACCAAATTAAAAACTATTTTCTTAGTATGGATTGGCTCAGTTTTCTCCCTTTGAGTCTTTAATCAAAGTTGCACCATAAGAATGGTTTCTGTATCTTTGTGTTTTGTTGTTTATCCCCCCACATTACCCTTAAAAGAGATAACTGAAGTGCAGGGCATTTTATTCTGTAAACAGTAACTTTGACTGGCCTCACTCCAGTAACAGCTGAACAAATATTTCTAGCACTGGCAACTTGCCCCCCTTGTGCATCTGACTAGGAAAAACATACTTTTCTTTTCAGTCACTCCTTATGTCTAGCATGCTCAGCTTGTGGAAATGGTCAGTAATAAAGAAATAAGACTCTAAGAATCTAATTTAAATGTTAAAGGGACACTTGCAATCTTATTATGGTCAAAAATGTACTCTGCTTGAAGCACTGCTGGAAGTTGTCTTAAAATATTATATATTTAGCCATGTAACATCCATAGTCTAAGGTCCCCTGCAAAGATATTGACACTTAAAAGCAAAGCATATTTTGATATTCTTTCTGAAAGGCAGTCAATAGATGGCAGGACAATGTTTGATGTTTGTGTCTCTGCTAACAAAGGTGTGCCAGTGAGAATCAAAGACTCATTACTGCACATGCTAAGGAACAGTGGATTCCATTTACTTTGAGAAGGTTTACAGGTTTCCCATGAAAAGCATACATAAGGCCATTAGTCAGGAGGTATCATTCTCATTCCTTGGGCTCAAGATAAAATCTCTGAAGTGGATCAACTTACGTGAAAGGTGCTACATGCGAAGGATGAATTATGCATTTTTTTCTAACCTCAGTTCACTTGCACAGCACAGAAACCAGAAAGATGAAAATGAACCGCTATAAAAATGTCTTTACATAATGAAGGGGGGGAAGCCTTTTTGCTCTTCATGTTCTCTCCATAATGACAGAGGATTTTCACACCAGAGCTTGCCTTTGGTTCATTCATTTCAGCCTCCTGTCTTTGGCAGTGGCCATTACTTGGTGGTGTAGAACAAGCATCTGCTGCACTGCTATGGGAACCTTTGCCCAGGCATACAGCAATGAGGAGGTGCCTTTGACTGTGGACACCAAGGCAAACCTCAACTCTTAAAAAAATGTTCCCTGAAATCCGTCACTTTCATGCAGTATAACCTGTAACAGCAAAGTTCCAAAGGGGCAGCCGTGTTAGTCTAGTAAAGCAAAAAAAATCAAGGAGTCTTGTGGCACGTAAAGACTAACCGATTTATTTATTGCATTAGCTGTAGTGGGAGAATATCCCACTTCGTCAGATGCTTTGAAGAGAGCAAGTTTCACAGACTGACTGTAGACTGCCAACTAAACTCTTAAACAGAAACAAAAGCTACATTTATTGGAGCTATGTGTGAGCCAGCCATATATTGGGCAGAACTCCAGGGAGTAATTGACCAGTGGTTACCAAGTTTGAAAAGTCAACACCTGAATTTGCCCAAAAGCTATACAGTGGTTGTGGAGAATAAAACTGTCCTAAACGGACTAAGGAAGTTTGCTACACTTTGCAGTTTTAACAATAGACATATAGACTTATTGTAGGTTTATTATGTACACTCAATTTTCTTTCTGACACTGTCATAGTGCATGTTGTCCAGATGGTAGCAATATTCTATAACCTGTCTTTCTCTCTACCTAGAAATGATAGGAGTATGGCTGAATCTGAATTGCTAGATGCATATGCTGAAACATTTCATTTATGGTTCCATAGCTATGTATTATGTATATTAGCTCTAATAATTGGTTCAGTTCATTAACTCTACTATGTACATCTTTTTGTTTCTTTTATGTTTCAGACAGGAGTGTTTGATGCAGCACAATTACACATAAAGCCCTAATAATAACTATGTTTGTTGGATTTTGACACTCATACGCTTGATTGCAGTGTGACTGGGAACAGGCCCTTTAAGTATCAATGTAGAGAAAGCTACTTGCCTCATTAACTGAGTTACAATCCTATGCTTGCATGCATGACACATGGATATCCAGTGTATTACATGTATTTGGAATAGGATTGCTCTCTGCACTTTGTTGTGTACTTTTCTTCAGGCAAAATGCAATAAAGGAAAAGTTTAACTACAGAGAAATATTGACACATGAGGAGAAGTTGAAGTATTTGGATAAAGCATTATAGAACACCATGCACTTTGTCCCCACTTTGCCTGTCTTTAAGTAAACATACTTCTGATTTATGTCCTCCAGCCTTTAAACATTAAGCCCTAGCATATATTTGGGTGGCTTTTCCGGGGCAGTCGACAATCATTTACACAGGGCATGTAAAATGCCTTTTATAAATGAGAGCGGCTTCCTAAGCCACCCGTACACACTGGGGAAAGCCAACTGCAACTCCCTTGCAGTCGGCTTTCTGTTACACCTCCTGGCCCCTAGGACTTCCAGTGCTGACTTCCAGGAGTGCTGCAGCAAGTTTGGCCTTGCTGCTCAGTGCTCCCGGCACACTGGGCTGACGGCGGCAATTTTGCCGTCATCAGTGAAGACATACCCTAAGTCTACCTAACATAAGGTAGAAGCAGAGCACCCAACTGTGGTGTTTTGGACTACATAGGGTCATTGGGGTTGTCATAGTAATAAATGGGAGAGTTGTTTAGGTGCTAGGGAAACCTGTCTGTCTCCTCTCTCTCTCTCTCAGTTCTCTTCAATAAAGACTTATATTACAGCTCTGAATATGCTGTCCTCCTTATTGGATTATAATTTCCCTTAAAACTCTACACCAATAAGGGTATTACAGAAGTCACTATCAAAATTGACCCTGAACAAGAACTGACCAAAATGATCTACCAACAGTGAAGTCAGGAGGCAGATGACAGAGAAGTTGATTGCACTAATTGGACTTTCCTCTGCTAGAAACTCAGCGCCAAATGATTTTATATATAGATAATATGAAATCAGTTGCTTTTAGCTGAGCAGCTGTTTCAGGTTTGTGCAGGGTCTGTAGTCTTCCAGCAGTTCCACTCAATGATTATGTCTACACTACAGGGCTCAGTTAACCTGACTAATAGTCTATTTTAAACAGGCTTAAAGTAGACCTTACTTAGCTGGCTTAGAGTGTCCACATTCAAAATGCCAGGAGACTGCCCACATCTACACCATTCTCTCCCAGCCAGAGCCATATAACACTGCATTTTGCTGCCCAGTGCGCATTCTGATCAGAATGTGCCCCTTCCCATTAGTGATACTTTGAGCCGGCACTGCAGAGCCACCCCTTTAATACACGGCTCTATTGAGCCGCTTCAGGCTGCCCCAGGCTTTACCCCATCGGCCCTGCCATAGTTACAGTCCTGCTCCCGGCCAGTCCTTTACTACAGGAAGTGAGTGACCACACCACCCTCCATACTGTGTGTGGCAACAAGGAGCCCAATGCACCAGCACAGCATTCCACACCTTACCTGCATTGCCCAGACTCCTCTGGCTCTGGACCAGGCACCGAAGGGCAACTGACAGCACAAGGGTAGGCTATGGTAAGATGATCCCCTCGCCCACCCTGGCTGCTGGTGCAGCCAGTGTGCCCTCCATGCACCCATGCATCTGGCCATGTGAAACCAACAGTGACTGGTGGCATTAGATTGGCCTCACCACCTGGGACAATGACAAGTGCCTTTTGGAAATTAGGGAAATACATTGTACCAAGCAGGTTAAATCAGCTTACATCCAGCAGCTTTAGTAATCTTAAATTTTGGGACAGTGATTGACATTTTTCTTGAAACACAAGCAGAAAGTAGTTTGAGTGGAAATCTATTCAAGTCATTCTACCTTGTATGTAGTGTATTCTTCAGCTGTGTAGCACAGCATACTTATTTTTCTAAATAATTTCTACCTTAAGGATTAGTAGAAGAGAGAAACTCATAATTGACTTTATATTATAAATTAATCCTAAATCCTGATAAAATATTCTTTACAGCATACATGTTGATTTTTTTTTTTATTATTTGTGTCCTAAATTTACAACTCTACTTTAAATTTATAATATGCCAATTCTCACCTTGCTGACTGACTTCCAGGCTTTAGTATGACAATTTAGGAAGGCTTTGACATTGGATATTTTCAGAAAGAACCACTCTAGTTCACTCAGGAAATTCACTAGTTAATTCAGAAAAGTGCTATGATCTGTGTTAGTCAGAAGACTGACTGGAGTAGTCCCTTTTGGCCTATTAAAAAAAAAAAAAAAAGTACATTTTATGAAGAAGTCCTGCCATAAAACATTCATGCTCTGAGTTAAAGTATGTGTAATTTTAAGAATAATATTCTAAACTAATAGTATTTATACACAGCCATTTTAGGTGAAACTCAAGTCTCAAGGAGAGAAGTTCTCTCTATCTATCCAAGGATGAATTTTTGGCCCCACTTTTAAGTCAAGAGGATTTTGCCACTGACTTCAGTGGGGGAGAGGATGTCACTACAGTTACCTGCATCCCACTGTGATACCTTTCTTGATCTCCTTCATTTGTACTCCTTGACAGTATTTGTCAAGCTATACTTTCTTCCTCAGTTTCTTCTGCATTATTATAAATCCTGTCTAAAATTTGGTAGACTCTGATCAAATATACAAAGAATAAGGTCAGCCATGACTAGAACTCCTTACCCAGATTTAGTCACATGCTTTATTAATATCACTTATGATGTCCAGCATAGTACAACAAACTGTGCAATTTTGTAATATGTAGTTTTATTATGAACATTGAGTTGTTTTCAGCTAATTCAGACACATTTTAAAAAAATTTAATGCTAAAGTGCTTACGCAGCAAAACTCTCATTAAGACAGACTTCAGGGTTCATGGTGCTTCAAAGCACCAACTTAAGTACACACACTTGTACTTAAACAATACATTCATTTTCTGACATGTTTAGGCTAGGTCCAAGGCACTTTAGTCTTATGAAATAAACCTAAGGAATAAAGAGAAATAGGAGTAAGGAGAGTTCTCTCTTGGCACCTAGTTGTGCATTCCTTGCATACCCTAACTTGAATTCAAATCCATGGGAGTTTGGTGTGTGCAAAACAGGAATGATCAGGCTCCTTAAACATACTGTTTGGTTAATATCAAGTACCATTTTGTCACAAGTAGTCCCTTTTGCTTTAAGGAGCCCCCAAGTACTCATTATTATTGATTGAATATTAGAATGTAGGCTCAAGTTAGATTACAAGATAATCAGAAATAACTGACATTTAGCAAGTCATATCTAAGCTTTATTGTTTAGTCCACTGCCCTGAGTGGATATGCATCTCTCGTATAACACCACTGATTTTAATATAAAACATGATTAGACAATCCACAAACTAAAATCAATGTTTTAATTTCTTTCCTGACTAATTCCACTGTTGGCAAAACTCCAATTTCCTTCAGGAGTTGTGCCCCAGGATTGAGCCACTGATGTTTGTGTCATTTTTATAACAGTCCAAGAGATTTTTTTGGAAAGCAGAAAACAGTTATAATAAGTCTAATGAAAAGTCCCTGAGTGCCATTTGGTAAAGAATCAGTAATGATTAGTGTTGGTCTGTATTACAGGAGGAGAAAAGTCACTGTTACAAGCAGTTACTGATTTTGTGGGCTACTATTTCATTTAAAGTTTAGATTTGATACTCAGTCCTCACCTCATTCACTTTGGCTCCTTTCACAAAATATTGGTCAGAAACGATACTAAACATTCTATTTAAACTGAAATACAATACAGGATTATCACAGTTTGAAGTAAAAGTGACCCAGATTCAGCCCTGGTGTAAGCTGTAAGTTTCAATGGAGTTGTACCTGCTTACAACATATCAGATTGTTTAAAAGGTAGTACAAAAGTTTTGCAAATTGAAAATTTTTTGCAAATATTTTACAAAGACTTAACATTGATTTTTAAACATACTGCCATATTATAGGAAATTCAGAATACTAAAAAGACAATTCAGCTCTACCAGAAAGCAAAGTGCTTATAGCAACATTACTGCAGTTTCCACAAAAGTGCATAAATGGTTAATGTAAAAGCTCTAAGTCCATGCCTGCACATTAGAAAATGACTCAGCTTTAAAAAACCCATCCATGAGACTAATTGCTCTCCACTGCCCTTTCCAAAGTTGCTTTAAAAAGGGTCATATGATCAGGCTCGGTTTGTGTTTGAGATTATATAAATACAAGTTTCTAGTAGGTAAAAGTCTGGTGGTTTACAAAAGACTAAAAAAACATATCCATATTTTAAATTGTCCATCTGTTCTTTTCATTTAATTTAGCCTAGCTTACTAATTATTTTCTAGTATACCAGACTGAAGGTGGGGCTTCTTAAACCAATGGCATCAAAATAAAAGAACTGAAGCTGCTCACATTCTAATAATTTTCAAAGACCTATATTTCTGTATCCAGACTCATGACCCTTAACACTATTCACTCTGTTAAACCTTTTTAGCACATTTGGTGTGCTTTAATACAAAGGCTTTGCTTTGCAATGCTACATTACATTTATAGCTTCGGCTTATATGAGGTTATGCTTTATGTAATTTTACAAAGTGCTACATACAAGTAATATAATAGTGTACTCTGTACTACTCTAATTCATAAGCCAAAACTGCAAAGGTTTTTCTCTAAAGTTAAGAAACAGACAAAGATATTTTAGGACAACACCAGTCTTTAGACATACATTAGAACTTTAAAAAGATATACACAATCTGTTATTCATTAGTAGAACATTTCAGCCAATTCAGAAAAAGGATCCAGGTTTTTTGACTGGAGCAGGATCTAGGCAGAAGCCATCATATGTATGGAAGGGGAAAATCCCAAACAAAATAAAAAACAAGGCAAGTTTATACTCAAGCTAATGAAGATAACCATAGTAGTGCCCAATAATAAAATTATTGCTTTGAATTCAGGTGAAGGCTACATATGTACATCAGTTAAAGCAGGAGTCTCAAACTCAAATCACGACAAGGCTGCATGAGGACTAGTACGGTAGCCCAAGGGCCACACACTGAAACCTTTTCATACAACTGTATTGCAAACACTGATAGCAATAGTGTCATTGTGTGCCATAAGGAATAACTTTAGGGGCTGCATGCGGCCCTTGCGCTGCAAGTTTGAGACCCCAGAAGTAAAGAGTACTTATTTATGCCAGTGAGGCTATTGACTTCATGTTTAAAAAGGAAATAAATTCCAAAATAGCAATTATAGGAATGGAACTATTTATCATAAGTACATATGTTGGGGAATTCAGTTTAAATCATCAACTTAAAGACTCAGACTAATTTCCTTTTAACACAAACTTGAAACATATGGATAGACATTTGGCCAAGCCTCTTGGCTTCTTTGGTGGGCTCCCTTGAAGTGAGTGTACTATGCCTGTTAAGACAGTAGAGAAACACCTTTACTTTGCCCTTTAAGGCAACTTTAAAGCATCTAAATGCACATTTGTTGTAACTGAACAACAAAGTTTAAGATCCCTAAACAGTGGATGAATCACAAGGTGGTGAGTTGTTAGAGACTGCTTTGGAATCAGAAGTACAGCAAGCAAACAGCTGCTTCCCCAAAGTTTTTCTGGCAAATTGGAAGTACATTATGTGGCCCATTGCAACAAAGGAGACAGAAATAAGCACCAGTAAGCCAAAAGCTTCAGGATTGGGGGCCAGGATGACCATGATGAAATGCAGCAGATCAAGAAGATAATTCATGGAGTTCTGGACACCATTTATAATTCCTCTTTCGGACTCTATCACGTTTTCTTGGAGCAACTGTGTGACAGTCAAATCAAAGGACCAGAGCCCTGGGGGGGGGGGGGGGGGGGAAAAAAAAAAAGGAAAAAAATCATTTATACGGAAAGGTTAGATTTTCAGTGAAGTCTCTCATTCTACAGTTATTTCTTTACCAGTCTAGTCTTCACTGTAATCACTGATTTGTAGGTTAAAAAAAAAAGTAAGGAGTCTTGTGGCACTTAAAGACTAACAGATTCATTTATTTGCAGCTTTTGTGGGAGAAAAAGCATCTGACGAAGTGGGAAGTAAATCAGTTAGCCTTTAAGTGCCACAAGACTTCTTACTTTTTTTGCTTTACTAGGCTAACATGGCTGCCCCTTTGGAACTTGATTTGTGGGTCTAACACATCTGGATTAAGTTTTGCTTTCATGTATCAAAGATATTTCACACCAGTGTCACTAAGAGCAGAATCTGGCCTTTTGCTGATATTTATGGAAACAGGATTGGTGCAACACTGAATCAAGTATGCCTGCCAAACAGTGCTCTGTACCAGTAGTTCTTCCATTATCAGAAACAGACTAGAAATACTCTAGGATTGTGAGGAGAAAAAATGGGGGGGTGGAGTCTCAAGGATTCGGGGGGGGGGGTTATTTGATTATCCAGCACTTGTGCTAAAACTGAGTCATGTAAATAGTGTACAAATCTTTAAATTCCCTTAACTGATTTAAATTCTCCTTGTACAAAAGAAAAACTAGCTGTAATCTAGGATAAATTACTTTGGGAGAGTTAAATTAAAAATTAAATTTTAGGGCATGTTATGTAGACTATAACCAAAAGTCTACTTATTGTGTAAGAGTTTAATTCTATCAAGTCATCTCTATTTAAGGTTTGCAACTAAAGTATTAGTTCTCTGAAAGATGAATGGGTTTGGGAGGAGAAGGGAATGCATGTTTTGAACTGGAAACACTGCAGGTAAGTTTCATTTCAAAGAGAAACTCAGTCAGTATGGTGTCTCTTGTACCAGTTTTAATTATTGCTTTAAAAATTTGCTTTGCAAGTAACCCTAAAACCATGTATTTCCTCTTCCCAAAACAAAAATAGAGAAGCTATAAGAATAGGAGCAGTACTAAAAAATGTTAGGTTACACCTTGTTTCATTCATACATTTAAGTTATTCTGCTCTTTCATTTTGTTAAGCTGTTAATACCAGACTATCCAGCAACTCCTCACAGCTTTAATTAAATGTTATCCAAGATCATAGCAGTTTAAATAAAAACTTACCTCAAAAGAGGGTATCCAATGCATATTTAAAAAGGGTATTGAGTCAGGATAATGATGACTTAATGAAGGTATTTAAAGTGCAAGGTTAGAAGCTTTGGCAGAACAAAGATCATTTAATATTAGTGAACATTTTTTTAAACTCACTTTCACTACAACTGCCTTTGAGACCATGTGAGGATGAACATCTTCAAAACAGAATTTGCATTAATTCTGCAAGTGACCTAAAGTTATTTTTGCCTAGTGTGTTATGCAACACAAACTAGGGGCTGCAGTCCCTAAATCCACATGGTTTCATGCTTTAAAGAAATATGACTTAAGTTGTTAGGCTTATTATGAATAAGAGTGAGAGTCAGTCAGGGGTTCTTTCTGTTAAACCAAGGTTCTAATAAAAGGACCTCCAACTAATATAGTATTACTAGAATTAAAAATAATCAGATTAGACACTAATAGATAATGTTACTTACCAACTCTAGCAGCAATGACTCCTGCAAACAGGAGACTAACAGAGATTAAAGGCACAGAGTCAGAACTCATCTCTACATCATTAACAGAGCTAGACTTGTTTAACCAGTTGTGCACTCCAGCTGTCAATGACATTTCAGATGCATCAGCAGGAAATGCAGTAGGCAATGGCTGTGCTTCCAATAACCTGGTACGGATGTCAGCAAATGGGGAAACGGTCAAATCCAAAGGACTTCCAGGCATGAACACAGAAATTACACATAAGACCAAGCAGGCAAGTTGAGCTATTCCAGATATGAGGCCTGTGCGAACCAGGCCACATTTGCGACGGAGCCAGGTAAAGGCTACTGTTCCCATGATTCCAGTTATGGCAGAGGCCCCCATCAAAAGGCTTAGCACAGAACCACTCAAACCCTGAGTGTATGCATAACCTGTAGTAATGCAATCAAAGCCCAGAACTGTCATATAGAGGAATGCAAGACCCATGCCTGCGAGAAACACTGGTTGGTTGTAGTATGCAACCCATCCATCACGGAACGTAATGAAAGGCTCAGCAATCCGGGCACTACAGCTGATTCCCTTCTCCTCCTTGGGCTCAAAGACTGTTACATCTTTTTCACCAATTAACTGGACTCCTTCAGGGGGCTTCAATTCACTATCTGTAAATAGAAACAACTATTAAGTTCCTTCCTGCAAAAGTACTACAGGAGTGTCACTTGTTATGCTATATATATTTAAATATGGAGGTTTGTCATCTTAAATACATTCTAGCTAATTATGTTTCAAGAAAAGCTTTGTTAATCCAGTATTGAATAGGCAAACCAAAAAATAAAGCTAATTTTCACTGATTTTAAAAGCAACTTGTTTTGTAATAGTGCCGAGGGAAAAAAAAGTGGGCTTCTCTCTCTTTTCACAATAAGCTTCATGTGAAGTGTGAACACTAAACAATGGTATGTGCAAAAATAATTTACTTAATATACACTACTAGATACTTGTATAAGGCTTTTCATGTTCAAAACACTTCACAAATGTTAATTAAAAATGTTCTCAACACCCTACAGTGCAGGAAAGCAAATATTCTTCATAGAGACAGAAGTTAAGTGACTGGCTGAAAGCCACCTAGGGAGTTGGTTGGAGGGCTGGAATTCTAATAGTCATTCTTGATTTCCAGTCCTCGAACACATCACTTAACAGAACAAACAAAACCATCAACCCAACCCATCACACCACACTCCAAGTTCTAATTATTCTGATGCTAACCTAAAGCCAGGACAAAGAGTGGCAAAAGTTCAAAAATCCTTCAGCTAAAGTGGAAACCATTTGAAACATTGTGGATGGCTGAGCTTCATTATGTTCTGGAGTTTATTTGAACCTGAAGCTTTGCACAGACCCTTGCAATTTAAAATGCCAGTCTGAGGCATATTTGCAGCCTTAAGTCTAGTTTTAAACCAACTGAAAATAGTAAGTAATAAAAAACAGGTTTTCTAAACACTGCCAGTTGCTAAATTTGTCCTTAAAGAGCTTGGAGAAGCCCCTTTCAGCATTCCAAGGAGCTGTCCTCATTTTTAAACCTCTTTACTTTGCCCCATGACCCTGTACTATCAGTCTCCTGGCACAGGAGAGGTGACAATAGCTCTTTCTAAAGCACATCAGCACTACTTCAGTATTAACTCAAGGGAATGCTGTAGTGCAACGCAGAGCATACTCTCCCATAGATGCTAAATGCACTTTTTTCAGGAGTCCAGTGCTCTGGTGGTTGGTAAGAAGAGTACTTGGGGAATGTTTCATACTAGGATCTCCTAAACTGCAGTGCACAGTGCTAGCAACAGACTGCTATACTGGTTTCATCCTTCACCATCTTTTTAATCAATTATTAACAGTCCTAAAATTTACCAATATTTTCCTCTTACAGTGGTCCCACTCATCCTCCAAGAACTACTTTAGCTTCTCCTTAAGAATCCTAATCAAAACCTCAGTGTTAGAAAGGAGAACCCTCATTTAGTGGTATCTCGCATTTAGAATTTTTCTTCAACTATGGCAAGAAACTATACAACTTTTGCAGGATGTTTGGAAGCTCTGTATTCAGTGGGTACTTTGAACGGCGGTTCCCTGCTAGATAGCTGTCCTTTTCATCAAAGGAAAAAAAATATTCTTTAGATTCTATATTCCAAGAGCTGCCACATTTTAGACTGGTTCTGCAAGTAATATTGGCTGCTTTCTGGGAGAGTACTAGTTTGAGATTAAGAGCCCAATTCAAGTAGTGTACCAAAAATGTCCATTCTTTGGCTGTTTATAGCAGGGGTCTCAAACATGTGGCCCGTGGGCCGCATGTGGCCTCTAAAGCTATTTCCTGCGGCCTGCAGTGACACGATTGCTACCAATATTTGCAATACCAGTGTATGGAAAGGCTTCAGTGCTGCGGCCCTCGGGCTAGTGTACTAATCCTCATGCGGCCCTCATGGTGATTTGAGTTTGAGACCCCTAGTTTATAGGTATCCCAGACAAGTGCAGCCTTAAATTGGTACTGTAAGCTAAGTTCATTGTTAACTACATCTGAAAATAGCAAAGCTGCTCTAAGAGTAAAATATGAAAAATATAGTTTAAGCAAAATGGAAAATGAATGGTTTCCAGTTTGACTATGATTGTGGCAGTGAATATGACTGATTTGTTTTTAAAATATTGATACCTTTTTGTATATTCAGTTGTTTTAGCTCTGCTTCCTCAATTTTTGAAGTAGCTTTGAGAGCCAGAGCAGGGGTTTTCTGGTAGACTTTCCAGAGCAGCAGATATTCTAGACACAGAGAGAACAGGTTCCAGCCAGAAATGAATCCACAGCCTATCACTGGAGAGCCAAAGGTCATTATCTGGCCAACTGCCATTGGGGCCAAGATATTGGTTAGTTGGTCAATTCTTCGTATTGTAGCATTCATATCTATGACACAATTTGACAAGTAAAACATTAATGAAAAATTACAGCAAAAATGTTAATTTCAATCTTCAATTGAATTACATATACAGGAGGCAAATTCTAGTTCTTACAGAAACCAACAGCAGAACTCCCATTGACCTCACTGGGATTAGGATTTAACTGACATGTATGAGATAACACTAATTTTCATTAGACACAGAAGTATAATTGTGACACAGAAGTATAATTGTATTGGGCCCATTCTGGAAGTTCTTAAACTAGTCTCCCATTGTTATCAGTTTTTCTAAGTGAGACCTTTGTGACCAGGCATACTGGAAATAAAATGAAAGTGAATGGATGGCAATTATAACGTATTCAGAATACTATTAGCAAATACCATCATGCACTTCTGGCCTGATTTTAAAGCAACTCCATGTGTACAATTCCCCTGAAATTAGTGAATGCTCCAAATACAGAATGGATCAAGCCCTATGAAAGTATTTCTATAATGAATGACATGTTTCAGAAATGTATCTGTACAATACTGAATCATTTATTTCTTGGCTACCTCAATTCACCTATCTTCAATTACCAGTGACCATGCAACATCCACTGTGATGGTAACAGACCTTTGATATGGTGAAGTTTCCTTAACGAGGCATGCAGTGGTCATTCTGCAATGTCAAAGAACAAAGTTCTCTCTGTTCTGCTTCACTCAATGCACATTTAGGAGCAATCACCTTTGGGGTTTAATAATAATATACAGTTCATGGTTCCCCTTTGAGCAGTGAGAAAGAGTCTTCCCTCTCCTATAAACTTCTGTTAACTCCCCCATCAAATGGGTGTGGGTGTGTGGCAGCAATTAATCTGTACTTGCAATGAACTGGTGCCTTTAGGGAAAATTTTCTAGCTCTAAATTCACTGAGACCATCTTTTACTAAGCAAGGTTATCGAATCCCCATCATGGGAAGTTAAGAACTCATTGAACAAGCATTTGTCAGGGATGGTCTAGGTCAGTAGTTTTCAAACTTAGGGTCATGACCCAGCACTGGGTCACAGACCTTCAGGTATTGGGTCATAGTGACCTCTGCTGGTTCTGCCAAAAGATTGGAATGCATTGCTCAAAGATGTAATTGTTGGGTCATTAGCTTAAATGATTTTTTCAACTGGGTCCCAAGAAAAAGCAGTTTGAAAGCCACTGGTCTAGGTTTAACTTAGTCCTGCCTCAAAGGAGGATGGATTTGTTGACCTCATGAGGTCCCTTCCAGCCCTACATTTCTATGATTGGTCACAGAGTAATAGGAGTCACTGGACTTTCTCTCTCCCTCACCTCCTCCCAAAACTGACTACACCTGTATGGAAAATCTTGGCCCAAGCTTTCTGTAAAAACATGAACCAAATGTAAACCAAGGTACTGCTTTTTTTTCCTGACTCCAACAGCCTGAAAGTGATTCTTCCTTTTTAGGGACTGTTAACTCTGAACTCTAAAGTTAAACTAACTATGTATTAATAACCAAATCATTGTGATCAAGACAGACCTGTATGATCCACTGAGAAAGAAAATTGTCTCTGCATCTCAGATGGATGGGATTTAGTTTCAGCAAGGAACTTAGGAGAATAGCATACCTCACTACCCAAATGAGATAGAAGGGAAACCATATGAGATTCAAGGTGGATAGAGAGAGAACCATCTGGGATAAGTGAGATGGAGAGAACATTGTTCCAGAGGGGTAGCTGTTTTAGTCTAGTTCAGCAAAACAAGGAGACCTGTGGTACTTTTAAAGACTAACAAATTTATTTATTGCATGAGCTCTTGTGGAACAAAGTGGGATTTTCTTCCATGAAAGCTCTTGCAAAAAAAAAAAAAAAAATTTATCATATCATATATCATATCATATATATCATAGGGCTGGAAGGGACCTCAGGAGATCATCGAGTCCAACCCCCTGGGAATTGAACCCAGGACCCTCTGTAGTCTTTAAAAGTGCCACGGGTCTCCTTGTTTGTTTTGCTGGAGAGAACATAGTTTCTATTTGCCTTTTGTGCTAAGTGACATAGCTGGGTCCCTTTTTAAAAAGAATATGAACAGAAACGGGTTTAGGAGATATCACCTCTTGCAAAACCATTGGCCATTCTGCATATTTAACCATCAAGGTAACTTTTCTATGGAAAGGACAATGTTTTACAGCTGTTTCTCACAACCTAATCTCTGCTTTGTTTAAATACTGTTACTCTTTTTTTTTTTTTTAAAGCTTCAAGACAACCCTCCCTGGCGGATTTCCCCGAAATGAATTGGGTTTGCTGTGTTGGACATTTCTGTTTCAAACAGGATTGTAGTGAGGAACGTGCAATACCCTACTCTGTCTGATTTCCCAGGCAATTGTATGGAACATAAATGGTCATGTGATGCTTAATACATACATTAGCACTAAGACAGAAAGATGTAAGGCAATAATGCCTCTATTACATATTACATGAAAGCTCTTCCCATAGGTAATGTGCACTTCTTATATTAAGAAACAGGGAAGGGATGCGATTTGCTCAGTAAAGACAAGAAAGGTTAATGAGAACAATCAACATTTTGAGGTTCTGCAAGGGTTAGAAATTCCTTCCTAATGACGATCTGTGTTTGAAGGAAGTCAAAAGAAGTTGCAAGAACAATAGTAATTGCTAAGACTACTGTAAGTTCAAAGTGGGGGAAGAGAGAACAAATTTGTATTTTGGGAAATACAAAAAATCATAAAAGGTTATGAACTGTGCACTGTCTTTACCTACTAAGAGTTAATCTCTCTAAAATGTTTCTGCATTTATTACTGTCAAGGGAAGCCTGGAGAACTTCAAATAGTAAATGCACTGATCAACAGGTAGTGCTGATTATTAAATACTGAACACAGGTGATCTGATGAATATAGATTTGGTTTGCAGAAATAATAAAAAAAAAAAAAACTGATCTCCCGTAACAATCTTAGAGTTCAATTAAAAACAAAAGCCAGGTAGTTTTATGGCTCGGTAACTAAATTGTAATCAGAAATTTACAACAGTCATTTCTAATCTCTGTAAATATAGTGAGGAATACAGAAGAGGGGAAACTGCCCTTTTAAACTGTTGTTCTCTCAGAGCTCCTGGAACTCTGAAGTCAGCACATTCTTCTGGATAAAACTGCAGTCTGTTAAAAGTCAGTTGTACATGGTAAGATTAGATATATAAAATATATTGTTTCCCCTACCTGCCAATTTGTTTCTGTCTTCACCAGCAACCACAACAATCCAATCTCTCTGAATAGTAATTGATGTGGCAGTGCTGGCCAAATTTGCAATATTTGCTATTGTGATAACCAGGATATAGCACAGTGTCTGTGGAAAAGGAAGAAGAGTTAAACATAAGTAAAATGACAGACAATGGAGGACTAAAGACACTCCCATGACTTTTTCTTGGACAACAAGGATTACAGTTATGCATTTTACATCAATGTTACTTTTTAGACAGCATAATGATAATATGAACACTTTAAAACAAAGAGGTATGTTCCCCTGTCCCCTTTGGCATCAAAGGTAAAAACAGTAAGCAGGAATCAGTGGCCTGATCTCACATTGTCAAAGCCAATGGAAGCACTACCATTGGTGTTCAAAAGTACAGGAACAGATTCATTAGCACAGATCCTTAGTACTAAATTTGACTTCAGTGGCACTATAGCAACTAACAAATTTACAAGTTACCTTTCTTTACTAGTGACATGCAAGAAGTCTTAAATTTGAGCACTTACCAGAAGCCATCCATAGTACAAGGTCAAGAGTTGGGCCTTAAACAAGAAGACAATCATCAGGATGATACCACACAGGATGACAGATGCATTCTGTACAATCAAAGAGATCTGAGCCACTGTTTCAGGTCAAAAGAAAAATATCAATAAGTTTATAAGATTGTGGAGATTGTCCATCTTCATATTTGGAGATAGTTTTCTTGTATACAATATATATTCTTGAGGTCCCTCCCACATGCATTTTTCTTTTAAAATCTAAGATTATTTAGAAGGAGAATTTCTTTGTTGTTCCACAATCTCATCTTAACTTTCAATCAGCTACCGCTTACAGAGTACACACGGAATCAAATACATTCCTGGTGCAACTCCATTGACCAAATAATGTAATACAATAAGAGAAAAGTAGGTGTTTTCCTCCACTCAGCCTGACTTCAAAACAAAAAATGGTTATTTAAATGCTAATACTGATTAAAAAGCAGCCAATAAAGAAACACCTGGTTTGTCACTGAAGTAAATCGATTAGAGAAGTGCTATTGCGCAAGTGCTTTAAAATTAGTTAAACAGAACATGTAGTTAACATTACTTGTAAAAATATACATTAGTGGAAAATATAAGATGTAACCAAAGAGTACATATGAACATAGAAAAAACAGATTATAAAGGCAGTTATAGGGCACATCTACATGGCTCTTATTTCGAAATAACACCCGTTATTTTGAAATAAAAAAAATCTGGTCTACATGAAGTTTCTTTATTTTGAAAGGACGGACCTCGTCCTTTTGAAATAAGGATCGTCCTTCTGAAAAAAGTAAAACCTGCCCCCCCCTCGAAACGGCGTTACTTCGAAACAGATATTTCGAAATAACACCTTTAAACCTGTTGTTTCAGAACACCGTTGTTTCAAAACAACTGTTCGAAACAGTGGTCCAATTGGCGTTATTTTGAAATATCCATTTCGAAATAACGGCCATTGCGATCGCGCGGTTTTCCCTATTTCGAAAGGAGCCCTTTTGAAATAAGGGTTTTATTTTGAAATCAGTCCTTTCAAAAGGACTGATTTCGAAATAAAACTGTGCGTGTAGACGTGCCCATATAGTTGGAACTACTTCTGAAGAGAGGGAAGTCAGCAAGGAATGGTGAAATTATGTTGTCATATTATGGAATTCCAGGAAATTGATCCTGCAGTGCTTACTCAGGCAAAATTCAGATGCATTTCATCTTGTCCCTCTCTCTTTAGCTACAATGAGAGTTTTGCCTGAGTAAGAAAAACCAATCAGGGCCCAAAACTGGGTGTTTTTTATCTTTGAGGTTATCCATATGTAATGATTCAATCCACATTTTTTTCTGAATAATTTCTTATTTTACAGACTTAGCAAATTAAGCCTGGTTTTCACATTTAACCTGAGGATCTTTCTAGCATATTATTATGTTGTCAGCTCCTTGGACTTCCTTGTTCAGCTCTGATCCAAGTTACCCCATAAAAGGCAACAGTCTCTTCTAAAGTTGCTAACCTCTAAGCCTTGAGTTCTTGTCCACCCAGTCTCCGATAAGGGCTCCCAAAAGAAGAACTGATCCTGCCACAACCAGTCCATAGACTGCAGTCAAGAGTAGGCTGTTTCCATAAAGTTCAACCAGAAAGACAGCAACTGCAAAGTGCCACATCCGATCACCCTTTAACGAGGGGAAAAAAGTTTATTTGCATTTTGCTAGCTCCATAAAGAACACTGATGCTAGCATAGCATTCACCAATTTTGTTACTCTCTACCTTCTCCTAATATAATCTCTATCTGCTATTCCATGCATGGCACGCCCACCAATACCAGTGAGAGCAAGGGTTTAGATCACCATCAGGACCGGCCCAATTAATACTGGTCATCCCAAATGTGTCCTAGTACCAAAGTTTTTCTGTGGCACCATTATAAAGGAAATTCTGTCATCAGTTATAATCCAACAAGTCTGAGAAAGACTAATTTGCACAGAGATTCTCTATCACAGATCATTCCAACAGCTACAAATATTTGTTTAGGATCACCATCATCAGTGCTTTTTCAGAAAATGTAACTTAGTCCTAACCTTTGAAATTTTAGTTTCACATAAAGTCACTCATCTATTCTAGCTGTGAAAGTTTAAATGACACTGACAACTTTAATCAGCATCTTTGAATACCTTTCACTTACAAATACTTTCTAAAACAACTAATACTGATTTCCTGCATAGTAGGCTTTGCTGTTTCTTCTGTATATAGTCATTTTCCTCTTGCAGTTGCACTGAGCATCTACATCAGAGAAGAAAAAATAAATAGGCAAATGTGATGGTAAAACCACAAATTATTAAGGAGACAGGCCTGGTGAGGTATTGAATACGAATTTTTTTTTAAATAAACTAGATTTCAAAGTAAACATCCTTAAGTTTCCAACAGAAGAGTGGTATAATATAGAACTAATTTATTACAATAGCATCATTTAGGCAATACAAAACTGATAAAATTTGGTAGCAATTGTGATAGTTTAAAAACAGCTAAGTGCTAAAGGTGTCCAGGAGTCTAATGTAAAGATGGACATTCTTACATTACAAGAAACCAGTTTTAATTATTGTGATTTGTGAACAATGCTTTGCAATATGCATGTATCTACAACTCACCATTGAATACATTTTATTTTTCCTTTATTTATTTAAGCCACATAATTTATATCAATAGTTCAATTTGCTTCTGAAGTTGTTGTGTACCACAGACATACTTAAGCTAAGGAGAGACTGTAATGTTAATTTAGTACAGAAAATACATTCTTCAGTTAGCCCGTTTTAAAAAGGTTCTCATTGTTTACCACTATTTTAATTAATCATTTTCTGTTCAGCATAGCAACTACAACTGTAAGCACTTTGAAATGCAGTGTTCCACATTTAATTTTTTTTAACAAGAACAGAAACTGAGTAACCTCTAACAAGTTAAACAAGATGATTATAAAGCCTCCCCACCGAGTCACACTGTGATTGGGGCCAAATCCATTGTTGTTGAAAATCCCGTAGACTATCCCATTGATGAATTTGCCTTTTGGAGACATGTGCCAGGGCTCTTCTAGAGACAGTTTAAATTTATACATTGGGAGCAACTCTATCTTTTATGCTACTGCTAGTGCCTGTTGTCAGAAGCATAGCCATGCACAGATTTTCAGGGGCTGAGGACAAAATCTGAAATGGAGGCCTCCATGGAGGGGTGGAGACCTGGAGACTAAGCCTACTTCACATTCACTTTACAGTGCTAGCTCTTGTCCTGTGGGCCTGGGCTCAGCTCCTCACTGGTGACCTGGTGAAAGGATGACAACAGCACTCAAGTTTGGTCTGGCCACCACCACCATGATGGAGAGGCAGCTGAGAGACAATTAAAGGGTGTTGTGACTCTGCGTACCAGGTCACAACATCATTCACTCGAATTCCATGGGCTTGAGTCCTCTGAAACAGGAGTCCCCCAAAGATTAAATTCTGCATGTGCAAGAACAAAAAAAGTTTCCTCTAGAAATATGCTATACTTTTGTTAGCAGGGTGGTGTGGAGGAGAAGGAGTTTATACACAAGTTCTATTTATAAAGGAATGAAATTAAATGCTTTCCTGAATCTAGCGATCAAGGAAATTCAGTATGATTCAAGCTACTTCTTACTCAGCTTTTACTTGTGAAATGTGTGTAGGTGGATAATAAACCCCTAACATCCAGCTAAGCTATTTAGTGTTTCCATTCAGTTAGAAAAAACTAGTGGAAGAGAAAAAACACTGCTTTCATAATGCTCCAGCTATGATATACTTCAGTTTTTGCATCAAAGTCATAGTTGTTCAAATTGCCTAAATAAAAAGAGGAGCATTACAAAAAATGTGAGTATTGGAAAATGATGCACGGGCATTAGTCTCAAGATGAAATCCCGACCCCGCTGAAGTCAATGGCAAACTCCAATTGAGTTAAATGCACTCAGGATTTCACCCTCTATTGAAATATCTAGATCTTGCTACTATCAACTAAGAACCCGAATAAGTGTAGTCTTCCCTTGGTTCCACAAGTTCTGTACTATGTGGTATGAACATTCTAGGTATTGCTCTTTAGCTTTATTAATGCAAAAAAAAAAAAAAAAGAGTTTTGTATTGTTTAGACCAGTGGTTCCCAACATTTTCTTTTCCCTGGCACACTTTGCTACCTTTAATTAATTAGAGGTATACCACCATTTAGTTTCCAAATGAATTCATGAGCCAATCCAGAGCTCTGAGTGGTTTTTCAAGAAATTTTGTGGCACATCTGCTCAGACTTCACAGCACACCTGTGTGCCATGGCACACTGGTTGGGAAACACTGGTTTAGACTGAAGCTCACTGCTCCTGCTACTGCTGCTTAGTAGGTAAACAAACTCTGAGCATTTTCATCTATCACATTCACCCACACTTGGGTCATATCACTCCACATTGCCTCAACTTCTCCAAAACTAACTGTTTTGCTTCAAGAGGGAAGCAGATTTGGTTGTTTTTAAAACCAACTTAAAAAAAAAAATCTATTAACCAGAGATTTTCAATTAATAGCACAGAATAATAACAGAAATTAAACACCA
The DNA here is from genome assembly GCA_007922195.1 of Podocnemis expansa. Classification (NCBI taxonomy): domain Eukaryota; kingdom Metazoa; phylum Chordata; order Testudines; family Podocnemididae; genus Podocnemis; species Podocnemis expansa. The sequence goes on from ML681984.1 coordinate 53,345,055, forward strand.
CACACACAAAGTAAAGTCACTCATGCATTTTTTTAGTTACACTATGATTCAGTGAATTTTGATAATGACTTTAGCCTTAAAGAAAGCCATAATTACATAACAGGCTTAATGTTGCTATTTTTGAGATCTAATCATTCATAATATAGATAATTAAACTCTGTCTCTTTGTGAAGAACAATGGCCATTATTCTAATCATTCCTCTTTTTAAAAGGCAGTTTGATATTTTTAGCACTCTATTATATTAGTCAATAGAATAAGATCTAAAGCCCAGATCCCCAGAGATCTTTAGGCTACTAATGTATTGAGAGGAATAAGTGTTTTTGTACCCCTCTTCTTAATCCAATACTGGTCATTCACTTGTAGAACACTAGATTAAGAATATTAAACAATTTAGCATTTCTTTTGTTCTTTAGGCTAGACTTTGCCACTTCATATGACTTTAGAAATTGATTTGGGTGGCATATCTCCAGTGCATTAAATCGACTTCATTCATCTCAAAGCACTGTAAATTGCTAATACACGTGAATAATAGTTTAGATACAAGTAACAATGTTTTCAATAAGCAGGCACTTTGTTAAAAGTGAGGATGCTACAACTTCAGAAGAACAAGTTTGTTAGTCATAAATACTCTGTTAAAAGATCCATTGTCCAACATTCAGTAAGTAATTTATTTTGGTGAGCAGGTATACAAACATTTTCAATATATTTTTTAAAAAGTCAAGGATAATGTAGCACAAAATATATTTTGATTTGTAAGGCTGTTTTGTTGTTACCCTCCACACACTGACTAGTATCTTAGGGTATGTCTTCACCAATGGCAGTAAATTCACTGCCATCAGATTGATTTCTCTGGATAGACTGAGCAGACGTGAAGATTTGCTCCATCAATCCAGAAGTTGACTTAATAAATCCACCCCCACAAGAAAAGAGTAACTCTGCATCAACATTTCCTGTTGGCAGTCATGGAGACAACATGCAGAACAGACTTTCAGAAGTTGACAGTAGAAATGCAAGCTATTCAAAAGTAACTGGTATATCTAGCTTGCACATCTCCCATTGACTGCTGCCCAATTTGCCAGTAAGCATAGCCCAGGCATTACTCTGTAACAAAACTTACTGGTTTCAATAACTCTTCCCAAGGAGTAAGTGCAAGTGATGGTAGTGAATCAGGCCCTTAAACAATGCTGAGCACTGCATTTTTAATATTAGCAAATATATTGCATCATATCTTATGAAGATTATGAAAGCTTAAGGAGCTCTCGCAACAGCACTTTCCCATTAAATCTTTGCTGAAGAGACCATTTTTTGTTCAGAAATTACAGCGTGCAGATCAGTCAAAAGCAGATTAATGAGGTTCAGCTACATGATATGACTATTTTTACTTACCCAAGTAGACAGTGCATGTCCAAGATAAAGAAGAAACTTTGCAGATGTAAAATAATTGGCACAGGATCCTAAAATGAAAAGAAGAGACAAACGCTAGAGAGCATTCAGATGCATTTGTTATTTATTGGGCTTTTTTTTTGATACCACCGAGTTTTATTCATTTAATAAGTTAGCTTAATTTTGCAATAAAAGATTTTGTAGTGTAGACTGCTAAACTGTTTGTGATACACATTTTAATTCTTCACACTGAAATTGCCACACCTTAGCTATGCAAGAGAAAAGCTACACTAGATGAAGAAACACCCAACATACCTTGACAATAAATAGGTGCCTACAGTTTAGCAACATGTTTATATGGACTACCTGAGTGCATCCCATCCTACTCATCTCAGGTACACTGCCCCACCTACCTGTGCATCCCTTTCCACGCAGGGCTCACAGAAAGCCTCCACATGGCACCCATACGTGCAGACAGCTGTTCAGTCTGAAGTTAACCAATCTTGATGTAAGAATTATAGAATGTGATCACAGAAAAGAAGGTCACGGGGGCACACTGCAGGATTTTAAGAGCCCTTCAGGCCTTCCAAACAACAACAACAAAAAAAAACCTCCAGGTCACTTCCTGCACTGCCCATTCCAGCTGAGCCGCATATGCCTTTCCCGGCAGGCCACCCGTGCCATGCCACCCGTGTTGTGCACTGCCCGGGGGTGGCACTTACAAACTCCTCGCCCCCTGCAACACTCCCGCACACGGGCATCGCCTTTCAACAGCCTCCCTGCGGCCGCAGCACCGCCTGTCTCCCGCACGATACTGACCGCAGCGGCCTCGGCCGCTTCCCTGCTCTGGGGCCCGAGTCATCTCAGGGGGCGCGCAGGCTCCCGCCAGCTCTTCCGCGCTGCCAAGTCTGGCCCCACCGCGGGCGCGCACAGCGGACGGCGACGGGTGCGGGGGGCAGGGGGTGCACGGGGTCGCTTGTCTTTGTCTTTCCCAACTTAGCTATCACTGTAGCTGAAGTGGGAAAGCGATGGCCTTATGCGCCGGGGCTGGAGGAGCCGCGCTCCGCGGGAAGGGGCCGCGCGGCGCCCAGCTGTGCCTGCAGCTGTTGGGGCTGCGCGGCGGCCGCCCGCTTTCTAGGCAGGCTGGGCCGGCGCGGGGGGGCGAGCCGCCGGAGCGGCCTATCAGCGCCCGCTCGCCCTCCATGCCCCGCCCACCCGGCCGCCCTTCGCTCCGGCCCGCGGGCGCTGGGGCGCGAGGCTGGGCTCGGCGGGGCTGCGCGCGCCACCTGCCCTGAGGGGAGCGGAACGCCGCGCCCGCGCCTCAAGCCTGGGGGGCAGGGATTTCCCTTACACACACACACACACACACCTCCAGTGTCAGCTAGTCCCAGTCTTGCACCGATTTAGGGAGCAGCCCCCAAACCTCCCCCCACTTCAAGTCCTGCGGGGAATACTGCTGGGGGGCGGGTGTGGGGGCAAGGCCCTGGGTGGGAGTAGAAGGTGCACAGGGGGGAGTAAAACTGCAGGGAGGGGCTCCTGGGTGTGTCCCTGCGCAAGGGCTAGTGCAGGGGTCTCAAATATGTGGCCCCTAAAGCTGTTTTCTGCAGCCTGCAACTGCACTGTGGTTACCGATCTTTGCAATGTTGTATGAAAAGGTTTCAGTGGCACGGCCCTTGGGCTAACATACTAGTCCTCAGGCGGCCCTCGTGGCAGTGGCGTCACTGGGGGGCTCCAGAGGCTCAGTCCTCCTGAGCAGCATGCCTCTAAACTTCACAGGGGTGCGCCATGACGCCCCGTGCAGGGAACACTGCCTGGGCGGCCAGCAGCACAGCCTCTACCTGGCCAGAAGAGTCTTCCAGCCAGGAGGGAGCTGCCCCAGGCTGGGCCTGGGAGTTTCTAAAACTCACGCCCTCACATGCTCAAAGAAAGGTCATGCCAGGAGCCTCGGCCTGTGTCATGGCCCCGCTCTCCCTCCAGCAGTCAGGTAAGGGAGCCAGGGGGCAGTCCGGGGGCAGGCACACCAGTCCAGCGAGGAAAGGACACGGGGGGGGGGGGTGGGCCGGGGGCGGGGGAACCGGGGGGTTAGGGGAGGGCTCAGGGGCTGCCAGGCAGGGGGTTGGAAAGGGCTCAGGAAACTAGAAGGAGGAGGGAGGGAACAGATTGGGGCCCTAGTGACCGGTGGGGGCCAGGGCCTCTAATATTGACATCCCTGTCTCATGGTGATTTGAGTTGGAGACCCCTACACTAGTGTCTTCAAATGAGATGGCCCTATTAGCTGCTGATGAGAAATTCTGTCCTGAGCCTTAAGCATTTTAATTAATCAAGTAGGTGAGAGCTGTGTCTCAGCACTGGGCTGGCTGAATTCTTCCGTCATCTACAATCTTGAGCCTACGTAAGGAGGCAGGCTCTTTAACAAGCTGTTTCAGGTATGCCCATGGTTCCCCACCTGTGGTCCATGGAGGAAAAAAAAAGATAATGTAAATAATAATGTAATCCTGCGTACACCTTATGTATCATATTGGATGTTATGTTATTACTTGCAATGTAATTTGCTTTGCAAATATCCTTGAGTAATATGACATTCTCTGAATGTAAATAGTGGTGCTTTTGCATGACAGTGTGAACCAACACTCTTTGCACATGTGTTAGAAGGTGGTTCACAAAAGCTTTCAAAGATGATGTCGTGGTCCACATAAAGGCAGAGGTTGGGAACCACTGATGTTCATGCTGATTTTCCCCGCTTGAAAGCCTACTGGCTTTTGAGGTTATAAAGCCTTTTACTTCTCTGACATTCATTAAGATTATTGACAATAATGTTGTTGTTGTGTCTAGTATATCATGCAGATATTTAAGGAATATCAAATATTGGGCTTCAGATGTCATGATTAGTCCTCTTGGAGGGTGGGCATGTAAAAATACAGGGGCTATTGTATATCATTGCAAAAAATGATGGCTGAGTGAATTTTATGAGGTAGGGTTTTCTTCCCTAGAAAATATATAGGTCATTACCGGAGGCAGGATGCCAAACTCTGTGTACCAATAATCCATTCCAGTACAGCCAGTCCTGTGCTTTTCTTTAAAGTATTTTTATATTAAAGAGGTGACTACATTCTCTATCAATGAATCATAGTGTATTCTATGTATAAAAAGAATGCTACCCTTGGAAAAAGTAATACACCTGCACATAAAAAAAGATGTCTACAATTATTATTTTTATAGGGGGACTGGATATTCTGAAATTAGTTTAGTAGTTTTTCCATAGTGTATATTAACTAGAAAATTCACCAAATCTTTTTCTCAGGTTAGGGTCAAAAGCAGAGGAAGTTTTGGGAATGCTCATATTACAGAGCCTCAGTGCCTGCATTGTCAACAGCTAAAATGTCTTCTTCTAGCACTTGACCCTTTCATATTAACAAACAGAGTTATTATGACATTAAATAATATTATATATTGTATCAAAATAACCAATATTTACTTGATTATTAGACCTATTTACCAAAGGCTTGATTCTGCATTTTTTGCTTACAAAGAGTACTTTACACTTTGAAACAAGCAAGGATACAGCTACCCCTTTGGAACTTTACTCTTTGAGTAGTCCTATTAATTTCATGAGGAGTACCTGTGGCATGAGATATTACTCAAGGGATACTAAACCTAGTGCTTCAGCACTGAAACCAATCACTAGCTAATAAGAGATGAGGCAAGATCTGTGCAAAATGCAGATTATCCCACATCCCGACTTCTAAAACAGTGGTTCCCAACATTTTCTCTGCTGTGGCACACCTTGCTGCCTTTAATTAATTAGAGGGACACTGCCATATAGTTTTAAAATGAGCTCATGAATATTTATGAGCCAATGAGCCAATCCCTACCTCTTTGAGTAGTTTTTCAAAAAAAATTGGTGGCACACCTGCTGAGACCTGACGGCACACCTATGTGCCACGGCACACTGGTTGGGAAACACTGTTCTAACATACCTTCTGCAGCACCTTTTTCTGACCAGTGTGAGAGGTAGGGATACTGGCCTCAAGGGCAGGGCTGTAACTAGGGGTTCCAGCACCCAGGGCAAGCAGCCCCAAAGGTGCCCCTCGTCCCAATCTGGGGCCCAGCATCTATACTGCAGCGGGAAGGGGAGGTTGACACTGCCACTCTATGTCCAGAGCCAGCAACGGGATCCCTACCCTGCTGCGATGAGGAGAATGGACCGCCCGCTGCTGGCTCTGGCCACTGCAGGGAAGCAATCCCCCCTGCGGGCTCTGGCTGCAGAAAGGCCCCTCTCCACCACCACGACTGTTTAGTGAAACAAACAAGGAATACTGCAGGACTTTTAAACACTACTATGTTTACAAATGTAGATATGTAAATACAGAAAAGGATAAGTCACCAGGTGAGTTCAGATTTCTTCAGGAAACCAAGCAAGTTGTTTTGAGACAAACACTGTGGAACAACAGATAAGAAGGTGAGAACATTAAAAGAGGGGAAAATCACCTTTGTAGTGAGAGAACCAGGCCTAATCTTTATTCAGAATTAATTTCTTGGTGTCAAATTTGCATATGAATTTTAACTCTGCAGTTTCCCTTTGGAGTCTTGAAGTGTTTCTGGTGAAGCACTGTAATTGTCATGTCTTTCACAGAATTTGCACAGGGGTTGAAGTGCTCCCCTTTTGGTTTTTTTAATGTTACCATTCTTAATATCTGGTTTGTGTCCATTTATTCCTTTGGGCAGAGACAGTCCAGTTTGGCCAATATATAAGGCAGAGGGGCATCTTTGGCACATGATGACTTACCCTTCTCTAAATTTATATATTTTCTTCTGTACTAGGTTCCGTTCCATGAGACTGATGAAGTGGGATTTTACCCACAAAAGCTCATTTGATGAATAAATTTGTTAGTCTTTAAAAGTGCCATAGGACTCCGTGTTTGTTTTGCTGAACTAGAACAGGGCTACCCCTCTGGGACTTATCACAGTGTTCAGTCATTAAAGCCTGAAATTTGGATACAGAAAGCCAAGTTTCTGTTCTTGCTTTTGCCACTGATTTTAGTGCCTTTGCTGAGACTCTCATTAAACTTCTCTGTACCTGTTTCCTTGTCTATAAAACAGAATAACAATACTTTCCTTAGAGCATTTCTGTGAATGTTAATAAATTAAAAAGCTTTAAAATCTTTGTATAAAAGGTGGGATATAAATTCATATTATAATTATGGTATCCAATACATGCAATGAATAATTTTAAACTGAATTGCATTGCTAAGACATTATGAATGTTTTTAAGGATGCAGCTCTCATTCTGGGACATTAGTTCATTGGAATCTTTACACCACAATATTTATAAGTTTTAACTGGGTCTAGGGAGGAGTTTAATAGCTAGAAATTGTATGAGAGGAGAGTCCTCTTTGACTTGACATAGACCAGGCTGGACAATCTTGCAGGAATAATCTGTATAGTTTTGGAGATGCCACAGCAGTAGAGGCAGAATAAAGGTAGACCTTTGGATCTGAGCCCAGGATCTGAAAACTGGCGCTTTCCTTGAGGACGTAGGAGTGTGGTTCCCAGATTTTAAGAGCCCTCTCTTTAATCTAAGGCTCCATCTTTTACCTGCATCTAGGTCAGGGGTCGGCAACCCCCAGCACGTGTGCTGAACATGGCATACGGGCCAATCCTGTGCGGCAAGCAGTGCTGCTCAGGGTCTCCTGCTGGCTCCCCCCAAGCGTAGACTGGAGGATGGGGCCACAAAAGCCACATGCAGCAGCTCCTGGCTCCCGCAGGCAGCCCTTCCCTGCTCTCCCTGGTCCAGAGTGGAGGCTTCAATTTCCGACTCCACAACAAGTTTAAGTGGTGTGGGGGAGCCTCGGGTCGGGAGTTGGGCAACGGTGGAGGTGACTTGCAGCATGATGCGGCACAACCTGACTCGGGGGCTCAGCGGCCAGCGCAGCTTGGCAACCGGCACAGTGGGCGGCTTGGGCCAACGCAAAGGCTGGCAAGGCTCAGATCGGCTGGGCTGCAGGTGCAGCGTGGTGGGCGGCTTAGGTCGGCGTGACTTGGGGGCCAGGCTGGGGTCAGCCGGTGCCACTGCCCAAGGTTCGACCCAGCCCAGCCAAGCTGCGCCATGTTGGCTGCCGCTCCGGTCCCTGAGCTGCCCACTGCATTGGCTGGAAGCTTGGGCAGCAGCCCTGGCCAAGCCTCAGGCTGGCCCCCAACTCATGCTGCACCATGCTGACCCCTGAGCCATGCCACTTCTGCAGCCCACATGAGCTGAGCCTTGCTGGCCACAGCATTGGCCCCTGAGCCACCCATCACACCAACTGTTGAGCTGCACTGGCCGCTGAGCCCCTGAGTCAGGCCGCACCATGCTGCGAGTCACCTCCACCCTTGCCCAACTCCCAACCCAAGGCTCTCCCCCACACCAATTAAACTTGTTGTGGAGTCAGAGACTGGAGCCTCCACTCTGGACCAGGTGCAGGGGGGGCAGGGAAGTGCAGCCTTTGGAGGCCGGGAACCCAAGGCCACCTGCCCCCAGGGACTCTAGCCTCCCCACTCCCAAGCTGGAGTTCCTGGCTCCACCCCCCTTTGGCCCCGTCCCCGACACCTACTGAGGGTCTGTGGGCGGGGCTGGCACAGGGGCAGGCAAAGGTTACTGATAAAGTTAGGCTTCTAAGTCTATATTTAGACATCTAAATAAAAGTAGCAGAGATATTCCAAAGTCCTGAACAGCCTTCAGTGGAGTTTGTGAATGTTCTCCATAATGAAGCCAAACCTGGGCTCTCACATATGACCTGGGATATGTATGTTTGTGGGTAAACTTCACCTTCCAAAATGATGGTCTGGGTATTTCCTCCCCTGTACTCTCTCCTGTGGGTTTTCCCATATGAAGAGTTGATCTTATCAATTAAACTAAAACCAATATCATTATATAGATGTTTCTGTACATGGAAAAAAAATCCTTTGGAATCTTTACTTAATACTTACATTATGCAGGGGAGAATTTAAAATGCTGTCCTTTGCTTTTAAAGCTCTCCTCATTCTCTGAAGCTGTGTCATTACCATTTGTTTGCGTTTCTTCCTCTGCTTTTATACTTTATAGTCTTCCAAGACAAACTGTTTCATTGGATCAACAGATCTTAAAGCTCTCAGACTTTACATACAGATAAAATTGTTTCCCCATTTATAGCCTCAGAAAAACAACTGATGAAATGGTTTTAAATTTTTAAAATACAGATTAATAAACAATTTTCACTTCACATAGAAGAGAGAGGAACACTATGGTAAAGACTTCTCTAATGAGACAGACCAAAAAGAGTAGATAGTACAGAACAGGAAAAACTGCATGTTCAACCCATCTCTGAATAACAGTGTATTGCAATAATTGTAAAGTGCAACGGCAGAAAGTATTTTAATTATTTGTATGTGTGTAATTGTGACATAAATTGGATTAAAGAAACATATATTTTCAGAAAAAATGCTGACATGAAAAGTATTAGGGTATATTCTGTGTTTTTAATCCACTGCTCACATCAGTGGCAGCATCTGGAGGCGTGGTACCCATAGCAGAAACATTGCCTTATCTATGCCAGGGATTTTAACAAAATAATTTCCATCACAGATATTCATTGATTCAGTTGAATAAGTGTTAGTGTCAGCATGAAACTCCATATAGAATAAGATTCTCTGTCCTGATTACTTAAAGATTTCAGTAAGTCTAATTAACATAATGGTAAAAACATGAGATTGCTGAAACTTTTTCTGTATTAGGGTTTCCATTCAGATGTGAGTTTTTCTGTAAAATCTGCTAGTGTAAACAAAGTGTAGTAGTGCTGGGAAGCACAGATAGTGGAATTTAGGAGCAACTGCTACACGTTTCTATAGAATGCAGCAATCAAACCCCTTATTTTGCTGGTCCATGTGAGGAGGGCTGTGGTACTGTGGTTCTCTCCTTGTCTATCCTTATGGATTTTAGCTTAAGTCCCTTGATCCATTGCTACCATGAGCACAAGGACCAAGAATGTGCCTAGCTCCTGTACAGAATAACAAGAGAGTTGGAAAAGCTCCTCATGTGCCCCCAGTCTTTTGCCCCATTGATCTCGAGGGCTATGTCTATACGTACCTGGTTAAATTGATTTTACTTATATTGATTTAATAAAATTGATATAAAAATCATTAAATCGATATAAGTTAAATCAATTTAACAGGTCCACACCAAAAAACCCCAAATCAAAATAGCATTTCCAGACACAGGACTTGGCATTTCAATTCTGGAGAGGGGCACCATGAGAGGTGTGGCAACATGGCCCCCTCACTCCCACCCAATCTATAGAAGAGGAATGCACCTGGGAAGGAGAAGAGCAAAAAGTGTTAAATCAATTTAACAGTTAAATTGAAATAACATGTCCAAACTGTGTTATTTCAAAATAATTTCAATTGAAGCATCATATCGATATAATACAAGGTTTTATATATTGATATAACTTTCCTTATATCGAAATGAGGGAGCTCCTCATTTCAAAATAAGGGAATGACATGTGGACCTACTATTTTTTAAATCAAAATAACCAGCATTATTTCAATTTAAACAGTGTGTGTGGGCATACTCTTGATGTTGTAGTTTCAAACATCTGCTTAAGAAACTCTCTGAGGAAGCAGAGGAACATATCTACATGGACACACCCCAGGAGCCCCAACCAGTGGTATTTTATCTACTACCCAAGATTCATAAACGCGGGAATCCTGGAAACCCCATCATCTCAGGCATCAGCACTCTCACAGCAGCATTGTCTGGCTATGTGGACTCTCTCCTCAGGCCCTACGCCACTAGCTCCCCTAGTTATTTCTGTGATACAACTGACTTCCTGAAGCTACTACAATCTGTCGGTGGCCCCCCAGAAAACACCGTCTTAGCCACTATGGATGTAGAAGCCCTCTATAGCAACAGCCTTCAAAAAGATGGACTACAAGCCATTAGGAACAGTTTACCAGGTGATGACACAGCATATGTGGTAACGGAACTTTGTGACTTTGTCCTGACCCACAACTACTTCAGGTTTGGGATGATCTATACCTCTAAGTCAGTGGCACAGCTATGGGTACAAGAATGGCCCCACAGTATGCCAACATCTTTATGGTTGACCTAGAACATCGCTTCTTTGACTCTTGTGCACTGTTGCCACTCGTTTACCTACATTACATTGATGACATTTTCATCATCTGGGCCCATGGGAAAGAGTCCCTGGAAGAATTCCACCAAGACTTCAACAATTTCTTCCCCACCATCAGCTTCAGCCTGGACTAGTCCACACAAGAAATCCACTTCTTGGACACTACCATATGTCTAAGGGATAGATGCATTAACACAACCCTATACCGAAAACCAACTGACCACAATGAATATGTACATGCCTCCAGCTTCCACCAGGGACTCATTACACAATCTATCATCTACAGCCAAGGTTTAAGGTACAACTGGATCTGCTATGATTCCTCAGACAGAGATAAACACCTACAAGATCTCTACCAGGCATTTCTAAAACTACAGTATCCACCTGGGGAAGTCAAAAAAACAATTTGACAGAGCTAGACGGGTACCCAGGAGCCACCTACTACAGGACAGACCTGACAGAGAAAACACCAGAACACCACTGGTCATCACCTACAGTCCCCAGCTTAAATCTCTCGAACACATCGTCAAAGATCTACAGCCTGTCCTAGAAGATGATCCCACACTCTCTCAAGCCTTGGGAGGCAGACCTAACCTTGCTTACAGACAGCCCCCAGCCTGAAGCAAATACATACCCACAACCTAACACCATACAACAAGAACACTAATCTAGGCAGCTATCCTTGCAACAAACCCCGTTGCCAACTCTGCTTACACATCGACCTCAGTGATACCATCACAGGTCCCAGCCACATCAGCCACACTGTCAGGGGCTCATTCGCCTGCACATCCACTAATGTGGTATATGCTATCATGTGCCAGCAATGCCTCTCTGCCTAGTACATTGGGCAAACTGGACTGTCCTAGCATAAAAGGATAAATGGACACAAATCAGACATCAAAAATGGCAATATCCATAAACCAGTAGAACACTTCAATCTCCATGGAAATTCAGTAGCAAGCTTGAAAGTTGCCATACTTTAACAAAGAAACTTAAGAAACAGACTTCAACTTGAAACTGCAGAGTTGGAGCTAATCTGCAAGTTTGACACAATCAGACTGGGTCTGAATAGGGACTTGGAATGGTTAACACATTACAAAAGTGATTGATCTGCTCACACATTCTCTCCCTTTGATCAACTGGTGTGAATGGGCCTCATCTGTTCTCTGAATTGACTTTGCTAACACTTTCCCTCTTCCGCCATGGCATGTGTATGTATACCTCTCAACTGTAGTTTCCACATCATGCATCTGATGAAGTGGGTTGGAGCCCATGAAAGCTTATGCCTAAAGAAATCTGTTAGTCTATAAGGTGCCACGGGACTCTTGTTGTTTTTGTTGTACACAGACTAACACAGCTGCCCCTCTGGAAATTTCTACCCTGTGGCCTTACTGAATCTGTTGTTTCTCCTGGATTTTTAGACAGCAGCGTTGATGAACTGTAGGACCCTTCGTTTATAGTTTGATGGTAGGCTGCAATCACTCCTCTTCAAAATATTTTATATTGGGCAGCTTCAAGTTTGTCAACATCAAAATAGACAATTGTGATGCACTCAGTAAGAAAACCATTCAGAAGCTCCAAACCAGAGCAGAATACAGTGGGTCCCCTGAACTGAGCAGATCTCTCTGAGCGCATATTAACTTTGTATTCATGTATCTGCACTGTCTCCCTATTTCCTTCTGTGTGCAGTTCGAGGTGTTGGTGGGTCAAAAGTATTTAGTGTTCAAGATTAGTGTGGAACTTGATTACCTAAAACTGCCTTAAGCCACTGTTCCCTCTAAGCTGTGCATGTGCGTGCGCGCACACAGGTCATGAAACCTGCGCACATGACAAAATAAAGTGTGCACAAAAAAATTCAATAGTGCTAATACTGGTGCTCACAAAGAAATGTTTTTGCACACACAAAGAAATTGTTTGCGCACACAGTCTACGAGTCATTAGAGGGAACATTGCTCTAAGCCCTGTATCTTTTATGGCTGTTCACATGCTATCACCCAATACTGTGCCTTCCAGATCCCCCCAGCAGAGCTTTCTCAATTAAAGGACCCTGGCTTTGAAATACACCCCCTTTGGTAACCTGCCAGAACACAGGACTGGCAGTCTTCAGTACATGAGGCAAGTTGCACTTATCTAGTACTTCTTTGGATTTATTTTCCTTTCCTTGAAAATATGGTTGCTGATATTCTGACTGCTGAAGCAGTGGTTTATCTGTATGCTATCACCACAAGTAGCTTTATTTACAATGTTTGAAAATAACTGACTAGTAGCACTGGAAAGAGATTCTCTACAAATCATTAAAAGAAATAAATAACAGAAGGGACAGAAATTTCAAATGGTACCAAAAAAATAATAGAGGCTACAGAATGTCCTTGAATCATATATAAGCATGTAAGATACTGCTTATTAATTTAAAAATACATAAAGTGAATAAAAAGAATACACTAGTATGCCCAATACAAAATAATATACACGGTTTTTCTTTGAAATTTCACCAAATTAAAAAAATGGAATATTCAAATGGTGGCAGCAGGGATGGCAATCTGTGTCCATAAGAGTGTGTAATATGGAGGGTCTTCTCTAAAGATAAAATTATTTCAAGAAAAAGTATTTGCTTGCATTTGGACCAGTGACTGTATATTCCTTCAAAAATGCATAAAATAACATGCATAAAATAAGTGCAATTTAGGACTGTTGTACCAAATATAAATGAGTGATTAAAAAGAAAGCAAAAGTAATGAGTTGATGTTCTGTATGCAGATAACAATAATGGTATTTCTTCAAACAGTTCCCCACATCACACTATAATCATCTACTCTCCAGAGTCTGAAAGTGGTTTCTTATATTGGAACACTGTGTCTGGAGGAAGCAACTGAAATCACTCTTGAGCAATAGATGACAGGATAGCTGTAATTCAAATTTATTTTGTTTAGTTTTCTTCATTATAGGTTACAATAATTTGTCCCCTCCAAAGCATTACTGATCTGCATGACTAAGCACTGCAAAATATTTAATGATCAGGATTTTATTTGCTGTTAATATTTTAACCTGCAAAAAGAAAATATTGGGATTTATCTTTCATTTTCTCACCACAGCTTTTGTCTTCTTTCCCTCCCCCACACATTTTTCTCTCAAACAGGTAGCTGTACAGAAGTATTCCTGTAAATGACTAAGTACAAGTACAAACTAGACCAGGTTTTTCTCTGTTTTGGAAAATGCCTTTCTTGCAGCACTTGGACATTTAAATTGGTACAGGTCATGGTTCCCTGCTTTCTCAGAGCTAGAAATTCCCTACTAAACATTCAATAATATGTTATTCTCCTCCTGATCCAGGAAAACATTTAATCATGTTCTTAACATATTTTTCTGAATAGAGATGAACTGCTTATTTGGAGTCTCTGTATTTAGACCCATTGGTTTAAATGGAACTACAGTGAGGACCCGTTACCACGTGACCAGTTGGAGCGCAGAACCGGTTAACACGCGGTAACGAGATGTCCCCCAAAGGCTCTAAATTAACCCATGGGTCCCATTAATACGCATTGCATAAACGGGACCAGGAGCATTGCTGGCCCGGAGATGGACCCTGGGCACCGGCCCAGGCCCTGCTCCTTGGCCCTGCTTCTGTGCTGGGGTCTGAGCCGGCCTCAGGCACCTGCTGCCACCAGCCTGGCCCGGGATACCAGCCGAGGACAGGGCAGGGAGTGGCAGCTGCTGCCACGGGCGGCTGGACCTAGAATTGGGGCTGGAAGCGACCGCTGCTGCTGCTCCCTGCCCTGTCCCTGGCTAGCGATCTGGGGCCAGGCTGGCGGCAGCAGGCGCCTGAGGCCGGCTTGGACCCCAGCACAGAATCGGGGCCAGGGGCGTGGCCCGCAGCCAGGGAGTGGGGCCCCGGGTCCTTCCCCGGGGCAGTGCCCTTCCAGTCCTGTTTACATGCGGGCCGGTTTACGCGCGGTTGCTGGGAGCTTGCCCCCCAACACCTGCATGTAAATGGGTCCCCACTGTATTTGTATCGTTAGAGATTACTGAACAGAAACAATGAAGTAAATCTAGGCCTTAGAGGTGTCTCCTGTTTCAGGTGTACTATTCCTGTGCAGAGGTGGCTTTTGGGGTAAGCGAAGCAGGCGGCCGCCTAGGGCCCCCAGCAGTAAGGGGGACCCCATAGAGGCCATCTGCTCCACCTACCCTTGCTCCTATGGAGGATCAGAGGCACCACAGACCATCAGGACCGGAGGCTGCTCTACCCGCCTGCCCACCCTGCCTCCTCGCAGCGAGCATGGAGCAGCCAGCCCAGCCTACCCCTGGCCGGCCATGCCTCCCCAGGGGACGGAGAGGGCCTGTGTTGAGCCACGGCGTGTGGGGATGGGGCCCTGGAGCAGCCGCTCTGAAGAGTTTGGGCCGCTTTGCTCCTAACCCCCCCCCCAGGCCTGAATGGGCCTGATCCAGGGCCTGGGGGGGGGGGTAATAGAATAGGGAGGGGCAAAGCAGCCAAACTCTCCGGAGTGGCCACTCCAGGGCCCCACCCCTGCATGCCACAGCTCAGCACCAGCCTTCTCCGCCCCCATGGAGGCATGGCTGGCAAGGGGTAGGCTGGGCTGGCTACGCCGCGCTCACTTCAGGGAGGGCAGGTGAGTGGAGCAGCCTCTGGCCCCGATGGTCTGCAGCCCCCCCCCCACGAGAGGTGGAAGAGGGAGTGGTTAGGGAGGTAGGGGGGACTGGGACCCCAGTGAGGGTGGCAATGAGGGCCTATAGGAAGCCCCATAAAAGGCTTCCGCCTAAGGCCCCCAATTGTCAAAGGCTGCCTCTGTTCCTGTGGTCTTTAGACTGCGCTGGCTTTCGGTTTGGTTTTGAGTATAATTCAAGGTCTGACTTTTTATCTTTAAAAGTTATGTAGAGACTAAAAGTCAAACAAGTTTAAATCAAATAAAAATATTTTAAACTAAACAATCACTTTCTGTGGCTGTAAAGGTAACAATTAACTTCATTGTGCAGGCAGGTTGCTCTCACAAACATGAATCTGACAAGAGCAGCTCAGTTCAGTGTTATCATTGGCACAGACTTTGCAAGCTGCTCAGTGTAGGTGAACCCCAGCGCTTGTGTGGATCCATGCTGAAGGTGATGAGGCTCCACTCAAGTGGAACTTTGAAGGATCAGAGTGGCAGATCTTCGAATTGTACAACTACAGCAGGGATGTTCTGGAGCTCCTTAGTAGTGTGTTAGTTTATGATTCTGAGGGTGACAGAAACAGCCTTTCTAGACTCTGACTTTGTAAGAGGCAAGACTTTGTTCTGTGTTCAGTGGTGACTAGTGATCCTCTGGGCTCTAAAGTTTCTCATCTTCCACTAACCTGAGCTATGGTCACCAGATTTGCTTCAAGTTGCTCAGTCATGTTATCTCTGTTTGCTTTTCTATGTCATGTTGTTTCAAGAATTAACAAACTCTTTCCCCAACTTGCACTCCTTCCTTCAGTTGAGGGATCATTATTTAATAATCTTTTAGAAACAGGGATGGTTCCAGTAATATAGTTAATCTACTCATTAGGTGTCTCCCTGAATTACTGAGTTCTCAGTTCTCATACTTAGCTCTTTGCACCTTCAAAGAGCACTTTGCAGTTTTACACATCAATATGTTCCTGTCACTCTTCTCTGATGGCGGTGGCTGACTTCATTAAAGCTAGCAGATGACTATTTGTTGTTTCAGACTTTATTGCTCTGACTCTGAATTTTTCTCTTTTAAATATAAAAGATACCATGGATGCTATCAATAATACAGCTGCTATTGGACATGTTGTCTGTCTTTAGGGTATTTTCATTAAGTATTAACAAGATTAAAGTAAATAAATAATAGAAAGGAAGGAGATTTTGTTCACAAGTTTCTTTTATGGTGATCCTGCAAAAGAATGCATGTTAATACTTTTGTGTTACTCTTGTAGTTAATAAAAAGAATAATAAAGTTACTGTAAAGAGGGAAGCAGTGACCTTTCCTTTCCCTTTCTAATTACTTGTCCATTAGTGATATATGTGGCCTAGAACGGTGCCACAAGGACATAGACCGTATTCAAGAGCAGTGCATAGCAGCATTGCCACAGAAATGTCCTGGGAATTTGGCAGAAGTGTCCCTATTATTCTGGTGATATCCAGCTGCCAGAATAGCCCCCAGAGTCTTTTGGTAGCTGGCACAATTTAGAACAGCCTTCAAATTGGTCCATTTGGTGCCAGGAGGCTGGCCTTGCTGGCTAGAGATGAGGGAGTTACAAAGATGGCTTGAAACCACATTTTTTCCCCTTCAGCCTTGTGCCAAGCCCAGTTCTGCAGAATAGAGAATCTGGCTTATGAAGTTTGTAGTTTTTAATGATTCTGTGTATTATGAACAAACCTACTCACTAACCCTAGGCCAGAAAAAAAAACCCCAAATATGACTAATAGCTTCCTGCTTCCTTGCGATAATATGTATCTACCCTATCATTATGGATAGTAGCTGCAAATAGGAGTCCTGAGCTGAGATCCTATTCTGCGTAGCAAGCCATGGCAAAATTATTGATGGAATATTAATGTATGTGATGCAATTAAGTCATTCATTTAGAAAGACTACATCTAAGCACAGGTATCTACCAAGGATTCCAACAGAAGAGGTGACAGTGTGAGCTTTGTAACTTACAGCTCTGGTTCCCAACCTGGGGTCAGGAGAGTCTGTGGACCTTTTCCAGGGGATCCGTGGTACTGCTCCCCCTCTGGGCCAGAACCCAGCTGCAGCCCCAGTGCTCCCAGCTGGGTTGGGGGACGCAGAGGGCTGGCTGCTGCCTCCTCTTGCCAGCTGCTGATGCCACCAGTGGCACGGCTTTCCTCCCCTGCAGGGGCTGGCTGGGGGCCATGGCCATGGCAGACTGTGCTCCCAGCAGGGGAATGGGGCTGCAGGCACCTCACAGGCAGGGGCAGTGTGCCATAGCCGTGCACTGCAGCTGCCGCAGCCCCATTCTCCTGCTGGGAGTGGGGGCTGCCGTGGCTATGGCCCCCTGCCTGGGAGCTGCCTGCAGCCCCATTCCCCTGCTAGGGAGTGGAGTTCCCCCTGGGGAGGGGGCCATAGCCACGACAGCCCCCACTCCTGGCTGGAGAATGGGGCCACGGTGGCTGCAGCACATGGGTATGGCCCAGGAGTGTTGCTGCCCTGAGGAAGGACCCAGGGCACCAGCCCAGGCTCCACCTTCTGTCCCCAGGCCACGCCCCCTGGCTGGGGTCAGGGCTGGGAGTGGCTACCGTGGCCGCGGGTGGCTAGGCCACGGATCCCCAGCCAGGGACGGGACCGGAGCAGCCGCCGCTGCTGCAGGTGGCTGGGCCCTGGATCTCCGGCTCACTGGGAGAGGCGGAGCCCTGCAGGACCTGGGGCACTGGCGCTGGGATTTGGGGCACAGGCCCCATGTGCCCAGCACCAGTGACGCCCCTGGTATGGCCCCCTGCCCAGGGGGGACTCTGCTACCCAGCAGAGGAGCAGTGTGGGCCAGATTCTGCTTCCAGTGTGCTGCCCCTCCAAGGTAGCGCACAAGGGTTCCCCTAAAAAAATTTTTAACTTAAAAAGGGGTCCCCAGCCTTACAAAGATGGGAAACAACTGACTTATAGCATTAGATCTCAAACTTGTCTACAGACCAGCTTTTCTTGGTGATCTGCAAAATGTATTGTTTTGAGACCTAGTCATTGAAGAACTGGGGTTCCTGAAGAAGAAAGAGTCGATGAAATTATCTTTCTTTCATGGAGAGGTTTATACAATGCAAAAAGACAGTTTACAGTATTTTGTGATTATGGAATAGATGATTCTGGAAAAGAAAATCTAGCAAATTATCTAGTCCATCTCCAAAGTCTCTGCATCAGGAGAGGGCTGATTTAAAAATTTCTGAACTATCCTTTAACATCTGTCTGACCATTTGCACCTCTCAATGAACTGGATTTTTTAATTGGCCCATGGGGCAGGAATTAAAATAACTAGCTTTGTCAACCAGAGTAGCTGAATCCATAAGGAAGTAATCTTTTCTTTGGTTCTGAATTTTTATGAAACTTTTCTAGCTAGTATGACAGTGTGTTCTGAAAGGCTTTTCAATGAGATGAGTACTTGACTTTCAGTGAGACTAAGGCTCTTCTGAAGTCCTTTTGAAAATGGGATTTAGGCATCTAAGTTACATATGTCTTGCAATGCTGACCAAAGCAACGTTTAAATACCTAAATACTGTACCTTTAAAAATCTGGGGAAAAGTCAATTTGTTAGTGATAATGAGCTATTGATTTATTGGGAATCCTGTGTTATCAGTGTCAGGTAATACCAGGATCATTTTTACTTTTAACAACCTGCCTGATATGATATAGGAGAAAAAAATCTTTTGATCTGAGGGTTCTTTGTAGCCCACAAACTGGAAATGAATAGCTGGGCATTAGCAAAATTCTTATAGAATTAAGCCATGATTTTACACTGGTTTAAGATCAGAATCAGTTCAATGGACTTTACATTTTGGCCTAGTCAGGTACCCATTAAAGCAGGGGTATCCAGCCTTTTGGGGTGAAGGGCCACACTGCAGTTCTTTTCTCAGTCGGGGGGCTGGTGAGAAAATTTTTGGTAGATAAGACATACAAATCAATCTTATTAACAAACTGTAATAAAATAATGATTGCGATATTTGGCATTGCTTTTGTTTGCACTGTGTACAGGGGACTAGGGGGGCAGAGGTGCCCATGTGAGGGGGTAAGGCAGAGTGTGGGGAGCAAGGCAGAGGAGTGGAGGGAAAGAAGGGTGAGGTGGGGGGAGCAGAGCATGTGGGTGGCAGGACTCAGCTACTTCCTGACAGGAACCCCACCAACTCTGCTCTCCTCACTCCCTGCCAAGCACTGCTCAGGGAAAGGAGAGCAGTGCTGGGGAGGGGGAGAGGGGAGCAGAGAACAGAGTCAGACAGACAGGACAGAAAAGCTGGCAGTTCTGCATTGGTCACAGGCTTTGGCATTGGGCATCTCTGTACCAGGAACATTGATGGGTAGCAATTTCTACAGAAGAATTTTTGCCACGGGGAAGGACAGGTGTGCTGGGGTTGTGGTGTGGGAGGAGAGCAGAACTGAGGGGATGTCCAGGTCAAGAAGTAGCTGGGTCTGGCCAACCAACTGCACTACTCCCCTGCCCCTTCAGCCTCCCAGAACTGCCACAGTTTGTCCTGTGTTTGTCCCCCTGTGTTCTCCTCACCCCCACTGAGCACTGCTGTCCTTCCCCTGGATTCTGCTTGACCTTGGGCTTAGTTTTCCTTCCCCCTCCACACCCAAATGCACACAGTGCTAGCTCAGCTCACATACCCCCACCACATAGCACCTTGCTGGCTCAGCTTTTAGGCTCTTGTGGCAGCACTCTGCAGGCCAGATGGAAGCCCTTGGCGGGTCAGATTCTGGCCCCTGGGTTGCAGGTTGGGCAAGCCTGCATTAAAGGCAACAATTGGTTTGCTACTGACTTTAACTGGAGTTGAAACAGAAGCTTGCTTTGCAGTAATTATAATTTATTCCACTTGCTTTTTTGGATGAATTTTGAAAACAGACTCATCTATAAATAAAATCTACCATGAGTTCAATCCTGCAAACACTTTTGCACATGAATAATTTTACATTACAAATAGCCTTATGTTGAAGATATGTGCATGTGTCCAAGAGTTTGCAGACTCACAATCTGTGCCCATGCTAAACAGGTATGGGGGAACCAAAAAAAAAAAAAAGATATTATATAAGATAAACAAGTAGAGAATGTTTATCAGATGAAATTGCAGATATATCAGATAATGTCACAGGCTTTGTTGTGAAGGTCAGAATAATTAAAGGGTCAAAGTAACAAAGAAAATATGTACACAATTGATTCTCTTAATGTCTATTTACAGACTCTTAAAACCCATTCTAAGGAAAGAAATTGTATTCATGAATTCCCTCTTTCTCTTGCAGCCTTTTCAATCCAACAAGGTCTCTTATTATCAGTGATTACTGTCTTGAAAGAAATATTTAGTTTACTCTGCTACTTAGTACTACTTTCAAAATAATGTTTTCATCATGTTGCTTAGTGGCAACAAATCTTACCAAGTCTACTGAAGTATCTCCTACAGTTGTGCTTCTATAGCACCATTATCCAAGAACCTCAGAGCACTTTGCAAACATTAATACGCTAAGCTTCACAAATACCCTTTTGAGCTAGGTATATACCTATGCTGCAGATGATGTAACCTGCATAAGTCTAGGGTACTTCTTACACCCTGCTGAGGGCTCAAGGCATGACTCTGGTTAATTTAGGTACCCCACCACCCTTTCCCTACTGAGTTTTCAGGTGTAAGGCACCTACCTTTACTCATGGGGCTCGGGGAAAAATACAGGCAATTTAAGTACCTTCCCCACCCCACCCCATTACCAATGGCACTCAAGGTTTGATGTGTCTGTAGGATCTTTTCCCAGTGAAAGAGCCTTATATAGCTTGTGCTCTCAACATCTATTTATTAGACGGAGAATACATGTGTCAAGCAAATCTATTATGCTCACCACTCCCAATACACACACCAGCTTCACCTGATGACCAGTCAGGATTCACTCATCTGGGGGTGCTTGTCATATTTCTGCACATCATGGTTTTGCAAAGGGTAAGAGTTCTAGCAACTTGATGCTGAACTGCTATCCAGTGATGGTTTCTCCCCCAAAACATTGTTTTCCATTTATACAGGTAAAGCTAGCTACCTCCTTTAACTTTACTAAACCTATCCCATTATTCAGTATCCCTAGGGAATAAAATTTAACCGATCACATGCTGGCACCTATGTTTTGTTCTCCCTGCTCAAAGTTTTCCTTTTTTTTTTTTTTGTTTTACAGCCAAATTGTAACTTATTTATGATGATCTTTGTTCATGCTGATGATCAGAGTAAATTAACCGTTTAGTGCTTATGTGATCTATTTTACCCATTGCTGGGTCTTTTGTGTCCCCCCCCAAACTTTTCAGCATGTGAGTGTCTTCACTTTGTAACCCCTAATGTTATTCTTGTTAGGGGAATTCCTGAAGTGAGATGTTTTACCAACAATGGAGCATTTTTCATGATTTTAGTGGTCAAATCCCTGAGTTTCACTGAAGACTGGTTTAATATGGGAGTGAGTTAAGTTTCAGGTCTATATATTACAGGGGTGAGGTAAGTCCCTGGCGTACAGTGGGAAGACTGAGGATCAGAGGATTTAAGTGAGTTGCTCAAGGTCACACAGCACATGGGGTTGTGGGAACCATTTAAGTCTGTGTTGAAAGGGATTCAGTTCTTTCACAATTTTGTTTGCTTTGTGCAACACCCTGAAGCTCAAAAAGGTTTGGGTTCAAAGGAAAGTGTTTTGCTGGTTTCACTCACTAATTCATGTTGTTGAATCCAGTCTTCTATGTGTTTGGTCAGGCATGTCAGTTTAATTAATAAATCATATAATTAAACTTTATTACATCAGTTTAATCAATACATTCCAGCCCATTTATTACTAATATTGAAATGCACTGGCCAAGGACTGGACTGGGGGAGCAGCAATATGGAAGAGGAGAACACAGAATGCCTACTGAAGGAAATAATAAAGTAGTGATCAGTAACGTAAGAATTACAGAACCCTTAAGGAACACAGTCTCAGTAACAAGTGGTTAAGCTTATGATGGCAGTTAGAGAACAGGAAGTTAAGACAACTGCAGAGAAAGAGGTGTGGTTTAGTGACTTAGCAGAGGGCTGGGAGTGAAGCAGTCCTGAATTCTAATACTGTATCTGTCACTGACTCCCTGTATAGCCTTCAGCAAGTTATTTCATCTCTCTCAGTTTCTCATTCTGTAAGCAGAGGTTGATATTTACTTACTAGTCTCATAGGGTGATGTAAATATTAATGTTTGTAAAGTGCTGTGACCATGAAGAGTTAAATTCATGATACTGGCTAGGCAGGTGCTTGGTTGATTTGCTTATTTCTCTCCAACAAATAAGTGGTATATACTTATAGAATGTGCATACAACTACTCAATGCCAAAACATGCTCCTCTTACTATTGCCCCTTTTCTCTTTTGCTTTGTTTTGACTACCAGGCTTGTTTTTAACAAAGCCCAAATCCTCCCATACATGAGACTATTTATATGCTTAAAGGTAATTAGGTGTGCAACATTCTGTCTGATCAGCATCTAAGATTTGGAGAGGAAATTGTTATTTACTGTTTGTCAGAAAAGGGTTTAACACCATGGGACCCCATCTTGGTTACAGTTTCTACACATTTCTCTAATGCAAATAAGAGTGAATGAGTGAGTGATATGAATTTATTTTATTGCAAGTTCTTCTGAGCACAAAGCATTTTTTGTTCTGTGTTTATATGGTGCCTGGCACAATGAAGTTCTAATTAAAGGCTGGAACTCTTGTGTGACACTGCAGTGGTATTATTTTATTAATAGTGTGTTTATACTTACACATTTATTATTTTAGCTCTGCTCAGAAGCCTACCTACACCATTGTGGAGCAGTATGGCAGTGTTATGTATCTGCTTTGAATTAGGCCAGAGTTGAGCTAGTATGATATCTTCCCTTGTGATGCTTCTATTCTAGGCTGAGGTAATTCAGGAAGGCAAAATAGTGTAGTTAGCTACATCATCCGTGTCCTAAAGATAGCTAGACTATGTCAGTCTTGGGTTACAACCAATTTAACAAGACCACTTCTTGTAAGAGCTTAGTCTCATCTTGATATGTCAGAATTTAGACATAAAACTCTGTGCAATCACACAACTCAGTGGTTCCAAATGGGTGCTGTGTTAGTCGGGGTCAGTAAAACTAACAAGGAGTCCTGTAGTACTTATTCTGTTTTACAGCTCAGTAGAGAGTTCACAACTCCACAGGCCTGAATATATATTTACTGCACGCAGTTCACAATCATCCATAGGCTGAACCTTGCCAACTGGATAGTGAATACATAACTCTGAATAACAAACATTTGTAAAAATGGTCAACTATTTGTAAACAATTCACAAAGAGAAAAAAGGGCTAATAATCTGACCAGCTCTAATAGTCAATAAAATATGCTTGCATACATAAAGTCACAGAATCTTAAGAGCATAATGTGGCAACCAGATCAGCTAGTGAGGGCTCTGGTACATTACAGGCTGCTAAGCCTCACCCAGTGTCCCATGTACTGAGCCCTATAACCTAGATTAGATGAAAATATTGTGGGCCACATGAGACTAAATTATTTGTGTGCCACAAGCAGAGAACAGAAGTGACTGAGGTGCACCAGCACCCAAGGTCTTTGAAATAGCAGGGAATTGATTTGGTGAGCTTTATCCAGATGAACCCGTGAATTTATTAACAACAGACATGCTATGGTAGTTTTCAAAGAATTGGCCTAATTTCTTCTTCTTTTAGACTCTCCTTTTAATCAATCTTCATTACAGAGGAAAACAAAAAACACTACCATATGAATCATAGCATCAAGAATAGCCATAACTAAAGATCAAAAATGTTAGCAAATGCAAAGAACCAATACTTGTTTTGACAATCTCAGCTATTTTCAGTTTTGGGCAATCTGAAAACAGTTTGCCCCTCTCTACAAACCAGGAGGCCTGGTGAGCATTACTGAATGTAGCCAAGAGGCTGACAAATCAGAAATGATACTTGTGTTTATTGAGCCCATTTCCAAGCCAGGAAGTAAACAAAAGAGTGATTTTTCTACTTGCAGTATGTACACAGTTCTTACAAGAGGACAGCATATTGCAAATCACTTTAATTTTCAGAACTTATTTTCTTAAAAAAGAACCCTTTTCTGCTTATGTATGGCTGTTTTATTTTTGTATATTTGATAAGATAAAACAACATTTACTTTAAGGGACAATGTGAAAATCATGATGTGGTTTTCAGTGATAGTGGTATTACTGCTGCAGAGCAATCTCATTTAGAATGTTACACAGGAGTTGTGAAAAGGAACAGTCTATCTGGTTGTTGTATTCACATTTTAAAAAAGTTAAGGCAAGGGTTTTACTGGTTTTCATGGTCTGAATTTTGATTTGTGGCTGCTAATAATTACCTTGTTCCAGCTCTCTCATGGATGCCAAAAGGGAGGGAGATTTAGAGTATAACAATTTGGTACCTAAGAATCCTTGGACTGTGTCCCTGGCTCTGCCACTGACACACTATGTTACTGTACTTTGTTTCATAAGCACCTTGCTTCACTGGATGGCACTGAACTGAGAATCTGGATAGCTGGAGACTATCTTTGGCTCTGCAACTGAACCCACGTGCATCAGGCCCCCCTCCGTAATATGTAGATATTGTCTAGGTAACCGTTTTGAAATCTGCAGGCAAGAAGTGTCAGGTAAGTACATTTACAATATCCTTGTGATTTATAGTCATTAGTATTTATGTTTATTTCAGTATCCTTCCCTGTAAAATGGTAATAATAATCATCTGTGATTAACTAGAGATTTTTACTAGAGGTTAGATTCATTAAAGCATGTAAAATGCTTAGAGATCCAAGGAAGACAGTGCTATAAATATGCAAAGAATTATTTATGATTAGTTGTATCACATGTATATCACATAAAGCTCATCTGTAAAGGGTGGCCACAGAGGAGAAGGAAAAGGAAGACAGTGATGTTAGGACAATGGCCATTGAAAGTAGGCACAACTGTATTAAGTAAATGATCAATATTTGAGACTCAGCATCATCCAATACTGTATTAACAGTGACGTTGTAAGACAGAGATGTTAAACTGAGTTTGGATTCTGGGCTAGTTCCGATGTCTATTTTCAGTATAAGTTCTGAGAGAGACAGTCGCTTGGTATCTCCTCCAAATTAAAAGCCAGATTATGCCATTAGATTGTTAAGATTTTCATTTCTTTGCTTCAGAATTCCCCATCCAGGGCAATGGGCAGTTCTGCTTAAAAATTGATTGTGCTAAGCCTGAGAATTTTGAAAGTGCTCAGTGTTGACCTAGCTTTACCAGTATTTATGTCAAAAAGAGTTTTACTAATGATTTCAAGAACAGCAGAGTCAGACCAATTCTGAGCCCTTTGAGAAGTACCAACTTAAACCGGTTTATACCTCTCATGTTTTGTCTGTTATGGAGAAGAACTACACTACTAACAACTAGACACTGCTGTTTACAAAGTGCCCATAACACAAAGTAGCCAGGTTGAATGGAAAAGATCTGGCCCTTTATGTTTAGCCTAAGTGATTCATAGATATTTAGTAATATTGGATATTTGTGTACCAAAATCTCTAATGGTTATTTCTTATTTTTCAGCAAATGAGACCTCACAGAACAAACAAGTCACAGTAGGTGCGTCTACACTTAGTCATTTCAAATTAAGGAGGCTTCATTCGAAATAACTTAATCCCTCTCCATGGAGGCATTTTCTTATACCAAATTAATCCTTTCCTTATTTTGAATTAAGAAAGAACTAATTTCAATATACTAAAACCTCTTTTTACTTCAAAGTAATGTTTACTTTGAAGTTATTAGTTTGAATTAAGCCACTTTTAGCCACAGAGTAGGCTTACTTCAAACTAATTTCCCTATTCACTTGCTTACCTTCCCCTAGTTCAAATTAGAGAGTCCAGTGAAGACTCTCTAATTCAAATAAATAAAGCCTATTTTATGTCTGCTCCTCCTCTCACCCTGTGTCTTGTTAGTAACCTCTGCTTGCTTTTCTGTCCTGTCATCAGCAGGTCATAAATGACTGAGATTGGTTTAATGGTCAGCATCAGCATATGACAGTATGTGGTATGTAAAAACATCATACTGGAAGGGTTCCTCTGCTACCACCCCTCTGCTTCATCCACACTCCTGCTCACAAATAATTCTGAAACTTTCTGGTTCAGTCACCTAGTGCTAATTTATTTATAATGTATAGTCCTGGACTCCTGTAACTTTAACACGTACAGTTGGGCTCCCTGTCGCATGAGAGCCTGCAGCCAAAGCCTCCACTCCTCTCCAACTGCCTAGCTTCTCCTTCATTTTCCCTCTCCCAGGTCTCTTTATAGCCCATGCTTGCCCCAGTCAGGTGCACATACTCCCAGCCAGCTCTAAGCTACTTCTCTAATTGCATAAAGCCTCACTATCTGAGAGCAATTGGGGGTTGTAGGCACTCTTTGGAAAAAGGGGGGGGGGTGTTTGCGGGGCTACAGAAGCAAATAGGCTACAGTTTCTTCCTAGGAAGAAAGCATTTTGAAGCTAACAACCCCAGAAGTGAGGGGAAGAGCCAGAAGTAAGAAAGATTCAGAGAAAGACAGTACAGTCCAAGTAGAAATAAGCATTAGCAACTGACTAGACTAGAGGATCTCTAAACTGAAACTTGGAGTAAAAGGTGGGCCTGGTACCATGAGATGGTAAGTGGGAAGACTACAAGAAACTGGTATCAAAGAAAGGCTTTCCTAGGAGGAGGAAACATGTATAATGGCTTGGCTGGAGACCCAAGTCATGAAAATGGAGTTGTTGAGATAGTGCAGAAATAGCATGAGATGAAGAAGGGGTCTTAGACCTAGGGAGAGCTGCTTTCTCAGAGTGACCAGGAAGAAGTGCCATCTGTAGCAAGTAGCTCCCATGGCACTTTTACTAGTTTTTCCTAGATTTCAAAATCTGGGTGTGGATGTATTGGAAGTGGTATGCACTATTTTATAATGCAATATTAGCTGCAGGTGACTAATAATCACATGATACCATTGCACTGTACTCCATATTTCCCAATTCTCCTACAGCATTACAAGATACAAGGCTGACAGATTTAGAGATGCTCTTAATGTAATGTCACAGTACATGCTATTTAGAAAAGCAGATTCATGCTGTTCGCCTCCTTTGCTAATGGCTTAAATAGAGGGGAAGATATAGGGATTAGTCAGAGAGCACTTTCAAACCTTAGTCCACTTCACTGAATGGAAAGGCAGATACATCTGCTCATGGTAAGAAACTACCATGTGGACTATTGTGAGTTGAAAGCCACTATGGTAAGCTATGCTGAGGAAAAAGAAAACCAAATCGTATAAATTCAGTAGGTATATTCATTTGCCCAACCAGTGGGAACAGAAAATAAGGAGCTCTAGCACTGAAAGGAAGACTCAGAAAACATATACTTTGAGAGAAGTATTTATTCACATTTTTAAGGAACTGCTGCATCCTAAATCCAATTCCATCAGAAGAGTCAGGAAAGAGGATGATCCTAGTTTACCAAACTTAATGACACAGGCCATGGAATTTAATTTAAAGAACTTTGGTTGGCTCCCACTTCAAGAATTTTATTACTTAGGGCTTAATAGCATGTACAGGACATTGTGTTACAGCTAATACTGATTGCCATGGGACCACTTTTACTAAAAGATCTTTCAATCTAAGTTATTCTTGGAAATAATTTCAGCTACTAGGATACTTAGGAGCACATAATCCATAGGTGAAATAACTAATAAGAATAATAAATATATATACACCTGTTCTAACAGGCACCTATCTATAATATTTATATTGTTTTTGAAAATATTCTAAAAGAATAGTATAAATGTTGCAAACTGAAGCAACTCAGAAACGGGGGTTAAAGTAGTCCAGAATGCACTGGAATGGCATTCCAGGGCCCACTATTTTTAGGGGTTCAGCATTGCAGGGCCCCTAAAAATAGCACATGGAATCGGAATAGTGTGTTCTGGGGACCACCATTTAAAAATAGCAGGCCATGGTGTAAGCAGGCTGCCCACCTTCTTGGGGAGTGGCAGCTGGTTCAGGTGCCAGGCCCCTCGTGGGGCAGGGCTGCCAAGTCTTTAGCCCCTTGGCACGGCAACAGTTTCACAGTCACAGGCCCCCTCTGGGGCCAGACACTCAGTCTCTAGCCCCTTGGTAGGGCAAAAAGTTTCACAGTCTCAATCTCAGTCTCTAAGGTGAGGGGAAGTACAATGCTGCCTCTCAGAGTTATGACTCAAGAGGGGGTATAGGGACAGAGGTAGGGCTCAACAAAGGCATTGGGTCACACAGCTCCACTGTGTCCCAACCTAAATCCCCCATAGGGACTGAGGTCTCTGTGCAGGAGTCAGCAGGGTCCTGGCCACAACATACTGGCCCTGAGATGTGGCTCCCTGCTGAGGGTTGGGTCCCACACTGCCCTCGGTCACCCCTGGTCCCATGCTCTAGCTGTACCTCGGCTGCCGGCTCTTCGGGGCAGTCACCCAGGGTTAGATTGTAGAACTTCTCCATTTTGTTGGGTGGTGGTAAGTCAGGGAGTCTCAAATTCCTCTGCTGAAGATAATTCTTCTAGGTCACATGAGCTAGATAGTGGCTCGGGGTCCTCAGCAGCCAAGGGCAGCTCCTCAAAGTGGCAGGGGGATGCAGCACTTTGGGGTCCCCAGCAGGGAACAGCTTGGGGCATCCAAATGCCTCTTTGCCAATGATCCCTCTGTGGGCCTGTGGTAGTCCAGGGCCTGGGCGTTAGCTCCCAGTCCCCAGCCACAGGCAGCCCCCGCCAAACATCCAGGCCTGGGTCTCACGGCCAGAGCCCAGCTTCCCCACAGGGCAGCCCAGGGTCAGGGAAAGAGCAGAGGAATGTCCTTCCCCTTCAGCAGCTTGTGTTGAACCCTTTTTATACTTCCTGTCCCACCCCTCTGCTTCTGGCCTGACTGACAGGCCACCTCTGGCTCCGCCCCCCTGCAGTCAGGCAGTCCTCTGGGCTATCTCCGAGGGGGGCCATACCTTCCTGCTACACATGGAATGCAGCATTTTGGCTCCATTTTCTATTTTTAGGGGCCCCTAATGCTGAGCCTTTAAGAACAGCAGGCCCTGAAACACCATTTGTGTGTGTTCTGGGAGTCAGGGAGCTGCCCTGGCCCAGGGCCAGTCAAAGCAGGCTCCGGCCACAGCCTCAACCCAGGCTGGGGCCACTCCTCAGTGCCTGGTGGCCAGGTAAGGGCATTGGGGGGGCAGTATTCTCCCCAGGACTTGAAATTGGGGGTGGTGGTGTAGGGCGTGCTCACTGTTTAATGCTGTTACTAGCTGAAAACTGGGGGGGGGGATCTGGGGAGGGTGTACAGGGGGAGTTAGGGAAACCCCTGTTTCAGGGACAGGCAATCTGGTCCAGCAGGGGAAGGGTGTGGGGGAGGGTGTCAGCCCGGGGCAGTGGGGGAAGATGGTACGGCAGGGGTTGGGGGAGGGTTGGAGGACAGGTGGTGAGACAGGGACTGGGGGCAGTAGCTGGGGTCGGGGGCAGGTGTGTTAGGCTCAGTAGCTGGGGTGGGGTAGGTGTGTTAGGGGCAGTAGCTGGGGTGGCTGGTAGGTGTGTCAGCAGTAGCTGGGGTGGAGGGTTGGTGTTTGGGGGTTAGCAGCTGGGGTGTGTGAAGGGGGCCTGCACTGATGAGAAGGGGGCCTGGACCAGCATGAGGGGGACTTGCCAGTTTAGGAGGGTTCCAGGGCCTGCCAAATTATACTTTAACCCCTGCTAAGAAGGACATGTCAGTTGCCTGTGCAACCTTAATTCAACCCCCTTGTGCATAGGTATTATGATACAGTTGTTAATTATATGACCACAGGACCACTGCCTCATGCAGCTTTGAAGATTAAAAATACCTTGTGTTGAAAAAAAGTTTTAACCAACTATATTACGAATCTCATAAAGTCAAACATTCTTGGAGCTATTGACTTCTGCTGTCCTCTTATTCCATTAACTCAAGGCACACATACAGACATTACACAGAAGCACTAGTTTAAGATAGCAGCTCTGTGTAAGTGGAAATCAATAGAAAATATGTGACTAAATATTTTGGCCTGTTTTAGTCAGAATCAAAACAGAGCCATTGATATAAGATCAGAAATCTTGTAACAAAAATCTTCTAATGACAAATTCCTCCATGGCTTTACTCTTCCATGCTTGTGGGAGTCCTCCTGCATTTCATTGATCATAGCCTGGGTGGTGCTGCCTGAAATAAACACATCCTACTACTCTGAATAAAAGGTGGAACTTTTAATGAACAGAAATTTGATTACTCTTGTACTACAAGACCAATTAATTGTTGCTTGATTTCATGACTTCACTTAGAAGATCTTCTAGCATTTGTTGCCTATGGGAATTACAAATTTCATCATTTCCATGCAGCTGGAACAGTCCAGAGTAAACCCAGGAAATTAGATCATCATGCCTTACAACCCAGATGCCAAGAGAAGTGCAAGATTATGCCACCTAGTGATAGATATTATTTTGTTCCTTCATTGCTGACTCTGTTGCGTTAAGGCTTAAGCAATCTGACTTTTCACCAGACCCTCATTGGCAGCAGCACAGCTTGGTCTTAGGAAACTGCTTTGGTATAGCAACAGCTCTGTAGGTTTTCACAAATGATCCTTATCTAGCTTTATGAGCCAGGATGTTTCTTCAACTAAATCAACAGAGTGGTTTAGAGATAGGGTTCTTTGGACACCTTTTGTAGAAGTTTGTGGCTGACTGATTATTTTGTCCCAAGGGCAGACTTTAGCTCTATCAGCCTGTAAGAATCACTTCACGCACAAGCAAAATGCAGCCATCTCTAGGGTGGAATGTAGCAGCTGTTCAAAAGTGTACATCAAACTACCTAATAGTTTAGGACAGGAAATGAAGATTACTATGTAGAGATTCAGTGTGAGATTAAATTTTCTTTTAAATTCCCTGGGGTGAGGTTTTTCGCCATAACCTTCTAATGTAGAGCAGTAACTCCACTATTGAACAAGAAGGCTGCTTAATATATGAAAAAGAAATACAACAGGATATGAAATCTCTTTTATTAAAAGAAACCAAAATTCAATCCTAAAGTAACATTCAGTTAAATTCAACTATTGAGTTCAACCATTGTCAAGTGGAATTACACTAAAGATGAACTTGATTCGTTGAGGCATAGTCCTTTACCACACAGGGTGATGAATAAACAATGATTTCATTAACAATAAAAATGATTGGATGAAAAAAAGTCAGAGTTGTACAATGAAAAACTTTTATGTCCAAATCACTTTTGTGTGCATGAGATATGTATGGTAAATGGCATTTTAAGCCAGTTTTACAGCTGTTACAAAAAACAGAAGTTAGGTAGCAAGCTGCAACTTGCAACTAATTTTCAGATAGTAATATTGTGTACAGAATGATGGAATCTTTACTTAACGTTGAGGGATTCATTAGGAATTTGAGTGATTTAAAACTTCTCCATGTTTCTTATATGTAAAGCCCTGCAGGGATACAAATACATGGATCCATATCCGACCTGTGTCTGCAAGAAATGGCCTGTGGATATCCGTGTTGTATCTGCGGATGCGGCTATAATGTGGGTGTCCGCGGATATCCGAATATTTGCAGGACTCTAGCTCTGTGCAGGTAAATATATGTGAATCCATATCCGATCTGCATCCACAAGAAATGGTCCTCAGATATCCGTGTTTTATCCGTAGATGCGAATATAATGCGGATATCTGCAGATATCCATGGATTTGCAGGGTTCTACTTATCTGTTGCTAAACAGCATGCATTAAATATTTCAGAAACAAAAAAGAAAAGAAACAAGGAAACAATTTGACCCCAAAATGGGAGTGCAAAAGAATGCTGATTTGCATCCAGTTATTTTGTAACCACTCTCTTTAGTGAACTGGCAACCTCAAAATTAACTATGGTAAATGACTTCTTGTTGCCAAGTGCCTTTTTATGTGGAAAAAAGAAAACATATTATATTGGCATTGATGAAAATACTTCATTTTAGTTACTTAATGATTAGTTGTAATTCTGTTAGCCCAAGTGCTCAAAGCACAATTCTGTCTCCTTTGCTTTTTGCTGTTTACACGAAGCATTAGTCACAGGAGCATAGGATTTGTCATATGGGATCAGAAAATATGTCTGTAGAGTTTGCCATCTAGGCTTCAGGACTGACCAACAGATGATGCTATGGAAGCAGATAGAAGCCTCCATTAGTGCCAGTTTTGAAATTCAATATTTTATATGTAGGTGTCTGTACAGAAGGAGACCTAGGAGATTAAAAAATTCCTTTTTGACCCCCCCATAGGTGATCAACTTATATCATGAAGAATTTTTAGATTTTTACCTGTATTTTACCCTGCATAATGAAAAGATGTTGATAATGCTCATGCAATTAATCAGCCTATATAAATTTTTAAATCCATACCTCTCAATTTACACTACCACTTATACCCATGCTGGAGGGCAATGTATGTAAACTATGCCATGCTTACCTCTGCCCACAAGTGTAGGTGTTCACTTAGGCTTTGTTCACACACAGGGGGTTATTTCGATACAGTTGTTTTGAAACAACTTGTTTCGAAATAATGCCTTGTTCTGAAATAACTTAATTCGAATTAACAGTTTGTTAATTCGAATTAAGGGAAAAAGCTCAAAGCGAAATAGCAGTTT
Source organism: Podocnemis expansa (assembly GCA_007922195.1). Classification (NCBI taxonomy): domain Eukaryota; kingdom Metazoa; phylum Chordata; order Testudines; family Podocnemididae; genus Podocnemis; species Podocnemis expansa. Next base: position 53,377,960 of record ML681984.1, read on the forward strand.
CAGGCAACAGTTAGTTCGAAACAAGTCACTGTTGTTTCGAAACAACGTGTTCGGATGGCATTGTTTCGAAACAATTGTTTTGAAACAACGTTGTTTCGTCCCCATATGAGGTTTAACTTGTTTCGAAACAGCGGGTTCTGTTGTTTCGAAACAACCGTGCATTGTGTGAACAGCCTAAATCTTATTTTGAAACAACCTCTGTTGTTTCAAAATAAGAGGGCTGTGTGAACACAGCCTTAGTGACATCTGCAGATTTTACTAATTTACTAACTTTTCTCCTTTAAATCATTAAATAAGTATTTTATATAACATGGTCTCAATACCACCTCAGGCTTATCTCACAAATAACATCTAGATTCTTCACCCTGAAGGCCAGCTACTCACAACAATCATTTGTTATTGTTGGGACTTGATCCTACCAAAAGCATCACCTTCACTAAATCCCAGTGACTCAAATGAATGATTGTTAATACAATAAGCATGCACAGCTTTGTATTACTTTATGTTGTTTTAATATTGCAGGGAGAATTGGAAGAGGCTCAAAGTTATCACATGGGCTGTGTTCACACAGCACTTTTGTTTCGAAACAACCTCGTTGTTTCGAAACAAAAAAAA